>BHEV01011866.1:0-26436 GCA_004319985.1 Emydocephalus ijimae
CTTTTCTTATGTTAATAGAGTCTGTCAATTCTCCCTCTATCATTACCTTTGCCGTTTGCTTGTAGTATATAGCTTCTATTGATTGAATAAATGTTCTAGCAAAACCCATCTGTTCCAACAATAATAACATGAATCACCAATTCACACTATCAAATGCCTTTTGTGCATCTAGAAATATCAAAGCCATTTGTTTTTCAGGATGTGCCTCATAGTATTCCAAGGTATCCAAAATTACTCTCATATTATCTTTAATTTGTCACTTTGGCAGAAATCCATTTTGGTCAGAATGAATAAAGTTATTTAAATATTTTTAAAGTCTTTCTGCCAATATTGAAGCAAAAATTTTATAATCTGCGTTTAGCAGAGAAATAGGTCTATAGTTCTTAATCTGCAATGGATCAGTCTCTTCTTTTGGAATGAGTGTGATATAGGTTTCTGACCATGATTTCTTCTTTAACATAACTTCATTCATAACTTCTAGCAATGGAAGATTGAACGATTCTTTTAATGTTTTGTAGAATTCTGCCGGAAGTCCATCTGGGCCTGGTGCCTTTCCATTATTTTGCTTCTTAAGTGCTTCAGTTAGCTCCATCATACTTATATTGCTTTCGAACATTTTTTCAGTCTCTTTGGGTATCTTGGGTAAATTAGCATTCTGTAAATACTGCTTAACTCTTTCCTCATCAATATTCTCTTGCTTATATAATTTCCCATAAAAGTCTCGAATGATTTCCTTCTCTTTACTGCCATGGCAAACTTGGCCTTGATCATCTATTAATTGCAATATTTTCCTTGACTCTTTTTCCTTTCTCAGTTTATATGCTAACCATCTACCTGTTTTATTTGCATCTTCAAAGTAGTTCTGTTTAGCACCTCTAATTTTCTGTGCTAATTCTTCTTTCTCTATTTGTCCCATTTTGTGTTTAATTATATCCATTTTTAGCTTAATGTCCTTTTTCTGTGGCATTTTCTATAGCTCTTTTTCAAGTCTTTGATACTCAACCTCTAGAGCCTTAGAGGCTTGCCTTTTCCTAGTATTCCTTTTCCTTGTATTATCAACCCTCTAGCATATGCCTTCATTGTATCCCATACCTTCTGAATTGATGTATCTTCTTTTTTATTTTCTCGAAAGAAAAAGGCCAATTCTTTCTCCATCCACTGTGTAAAGTCTTTTTCCTTTAAAATAGTATTATTTAACGTCCATCTCGATCTTCTTTTTTGTCCTTTCCATTTAATTGTCATTGGATTGTGGTCTGCCCAAGTACTTGTTTCAATATTTATTTCTTGAATATTAGATGTTAATTCTGTTGACATCCATATCATATCTATTCTGGACCATGATGAATGTCTATTTGAATAGAAGGTATATTGTTTAATTTTGGCATTTTTTTCTCTCCATGTATCTTTTAAATTTAATTCATCAACCATTTTAAAAAAGGATTTTGGGAGAGTCTTTCTGTTTTGCTTTCTTGTTGTTGCTGTATAGTCCAATTTATTGACTACAATTCCATTAAAATCTCCTATCATAACTATATTAGCATAGTCCAATTCAATCATTTTCATATGCATTTTTTTTGTAAAATTCTTCTTGTTTATCATTGCATAGATTGCAATCAGGAGTGTTTTCATATTATTGTCCATTATTTCCACCATTAGTACTCTTCCATCTTCATCAGTATAGATCAATTTGCTGGGGTGGTCTCTTTAATATATAAAACCACTCCTCTTTTCTTACATTGGGTCAAGGAAGTAAATATTTTCCCTAATTTTGGCTGTACCAACAATTGTTCATATTGTTTTTTAATGTGTACTTCTTATAGACAAATTATATCAAATTTTAATTTCTCTAATTTATGAAAAGTTTTCCTTCTTTTTGCGGCTGAGTTAAGTCCATTTATATTAATTGTAATCAGTTTTTTCTCTTCCATGGTTATATTTTATAGTTGGGTTGAGCAGCTCTCGTAGATCTTGGTTCATGTTGTTCTTTGGCTCCCTCCTTTCCACCTACTGCGCCTTCTTCTTTTTCAGTCTTTTTCAGTCTTTTTTTTATTGATTTTTAAAAACAAACATAAACAAACAAAACATAAAAACATAAAACATCTTTTTTGAAAGCAGCTTGATCCCAGGTTACATCTCTTCGTACAGACACAAATTCAAATTCATATTCATTTCATATACTATTCCATATCTTATTACCATTCTACATTTTCTATATAGCTTCTATATAGCTTCTAACTTTCTTAGTTTTATTTTATTTATTTCATCTCAATTCAGATCATTATATTTATATTCTTTGTCTCTCCTGTTTCCAGCTGTCTATTATCTTTTCTCATTAAACAAAATTTCTCCTGTAATCACTGATTGGAGTATGATGCCTTTATATCTTTCCCCTAAATTTTCAACACTTAGTATAATACATAACTTCCATTCGGATTCTGCTTAGTACATTCTAAAGTTACACACTATATTTTAAAAAGAGAAAAAATTATAAATATATAATATAATTAAAACAACAATCCATACCAATTCAAATCTATTGTTAATATTAGTATTCATTTAAATCTTAAACATTTTACACATTACTTTTCTAATAAGTATCATACTTCTATGGGAACACTTCTAAACTTTCCATAATTACTTCCCCCCATTTCACTCATATTTTAAAACATTATACCATTGAAATGTTCTGATTCCTTCCTAGTTCAATTCTCTCATTTGTTTCATTTCATTTATTTTGTTCACAAAAGTTTCACTGAATTACACTGAGTATTTTATCCCACATTTTAATCATATGTTGTTTCCAATTTTCTAACATTATTTCTAATACAAATATAACAACACAATCTTATGTACCTTTGCAGAATCACTTTTTCAGTTAAATTTTTACCCATTATCTCTAAATAAGTCCTGTTTCTTTACATCTTGGTCCACACCTTCCCTTCCTCCCTCCCTTGCTTCTTCTTTCTCGCCTTTTTACCCCCTTGTCTCTCTACCTCTATTTCCCACTTCTGTGTTTCCCTTTTCTGTTGCTTTCTAACATTATATCCACTTTTCACCTTATTTTTCCCTTTTTTGGTTGTTTTTTTGGGGGGGTCTTAAAGTTTCCATTCTCTTTCCCCCCCTTTCCCCTTCTTCCCTAAGTAAAGTTACTTGTTCATTAAAGATGGCTTCTTCTTTGTCCCAATCTTCTTGTTGCACAGTCTTTTCTTGTAGTTTCTCACAGGTACAAATCGCCATTTCTAAGAATTGAAAAACGGAGCCAAGAAAGCCCTTCCCTTCTTGTTCCTCTTCTTTATATTTTTTAAATTCCATTTTCAGTTCATCCACAAGTGATGCCATTGTAAAAAAAGTGATCCACAAGTGATGCCATTGTAAAAAAAAATTCAAACAACCACCCAAGTGTTTTTAGTCATTCAAATATAATTTCCAAAAGTCCCAAAGTCACCAAGCAATCCAAATACACACAAGCTGTTTCTTTTAACACTTTCTTTTTTTTTCACTTTCTCTTCCTGGGGTTGCTATTTAGTTACAAAGTTCCAGTTAAGTTGTATCTTTTAGAAGTCTTGTTAGAATTTAATCAGATTCTTTTAAATTCCAGGCAGTCTCCTCCTTCCAAATTCTATTCTTATTCTTTTCCTCTCCCTTCCCACTTACAGCAAAAAAAATTTTTTTTTAATGTTCAGAAATCCTTATTGTCCCCTTCACATTTAATTATCCAGTTTAATTACCTCTTAATGCCAAAGTGGGTTTTTCCAATTTCTCATTCATCTCTGTTCGCTGTCAACGTAAGGAAGAAGAGTGAAAGAAAAAAAAACTTTCCCTTTTCATTTTCATTCGCTGCTTCTGAATCTTCTTTGGGAGCAATGTATCTTTTTTAAAATTTAAATTCCAGGATACCTTGGTTGTTGCTTCTTATCCTGGTCAGCCAAAACTTTCACTTCTTCACTCCCTCCTGCACTTTCTTTACTGGATGAGTGCTTCTTTGAGGCATCCATTTCTGACTGCTGCTTGTTCGCCTTTGGGAAAGGGAGTTTAGCCAGCTGGGGAGGAAAGATGCGGCTTCCCTTGACCCTGCTGGGATCTTCCCCCTCTTCACCACCTCTACGGAGTGGCTTAGTCCTGAAACCAGACTGGCTCGGGACGCTCCAGCAGCGAGCCCAGGCAGAAACCATGCACAATCGTGGATTCCTGCCTGCCGCCGAAGCCCTGCAAACCAGAACCTTTTTCAGTCTCCATTTGACAGTCCTCTTGGAATTCAATTAATGAGACCTCTTTTTCTGCCTCTTCCTCTTTCCTTCCAAAAAATTCTGCATAAAATAATTCTTCTTTCTCAACTAGATCTATTCTATGTCTCTGTTCTTGCCATGTGAACATTAGCCCTCTGGAATCATCCATCTATAATTCACCTCTTTTTAAAGTAGCATTTTAGTCAGAAATTGGTATTCTCTTCTCATCTCTCTCACTTTTAAAACTAATAGTTCACTCTCATCTCTCTCACTTTTAAAACTAATAGTTTTAAAACCACAATCTCCTTGTCTTTGTATTTCAATGTTTTCTCTCTTGCCACTTGCAATATTTGCGTTTTAATGGCTTTCATTGTAAATCTAATATAAACTTCTCTTGGTAAGCTATTTCTCATCACATATCTTGTAAAGACTCGATATACTTCATCTATTCCATTCATCATCTTCTCTTCAGTTATTTCCAAAGCTTCAGCCAATATTTCTGTCATTATCTCAGCTAGATTTTGTCCCTTTTCTTCCTATATGTTTTGAAATCTAAGATAGAATTCTGATCTGTCCATCTCCCATCTCAGCATACCACTTTTTATCTTATTCAACCATAGTTAATCTATTATCAATGTCTCCAATCTTCTTGTCTCTTTGTTTATCTTCTTCAATTTTTTGGAATCTCTTGTCATACTTCAACATCATTTGTTGAAAGTTCTCCACTTTTTCATCAGTTTTCCCTGTTTTTTTTGTTCAATGTTCTCTGTTCTTTGTTCTATGTTCTCTATTCTCTTTTCAGTAGTCTCTGATTTTGCTTTGATATCTTGAATTCCTTGCATAATCATCTGTAGAGTCACTTTTTCTTGTTCTTTTTCTTGCTTTAACATTGACTGTATTGAACGTTGTCCTCCAGATGGTGGAAAGGCAGAAGTAGAAGTTGAGGAACCAGGAGCTGTAAATTTCCTACTCATTTTAAACAATTCAAAATTGTCAAGTTCTTCTAAACCTTAATCCAATTGTGAAGTAGCCAATTATAATTCAAAGTAAAAAATAAAAATGGTAGAGAGAAAAGCCCAGTAGTAATAAAAAAAGAGGGGGGAATGAAGTTTCTTCAGGTTCTCCAATCAATAATTAAATAAAGAAAAAGACTTAAAAAAAACAAGAGAAGGGGAAAAGTTCTTCAGGTTCTTCAACACCTTAATCCAATTGAAAGGTCTCAAATAGAAAAAAAGGCATAAAAATGAACCAAAAAGGTAGATAAAAAAACAAAAAATGCCAGGAAGGAAAAGAGAAAAGGCTTGTAAGGCCTTCCCTTTAAATTAAAAAGCAAACATGGAGATTGGACTTCCCCCCAAAAAAAGCAAGACAAAAAAAGCTCCAACCAGGCCAAAAACCCAGATAGTTGTTACAAGATTAAAGGTTTTTTTAAAACAAAAAATACAGTATAGCTGGTAAGGAGAGGTAGCACAGAAAAAAAACAAACACTGCACTTTGTTTAGTTATCCAAGGTTCTTATTATAACTCTCTTCTCCAAAGACTTATCACCTTTTCTTTTCATAAGCTTTAACACCAGGCTCCAGCTGTTGATAGAAATCCAGAAGACCACCTACAATAACATTCTCCCATGCTCTTCCCTCTATCTTATCACATAGCAATGTCCTTGAAAAGGAGTCTCAGTTCTTTCTTTCATAGCTTTCTCAGCTTTGTCTGATCACAAGAAATAAAGCATTTTCAAGCCTCTAGTTGGCAGTGTTACAAAGTTTCTTTGCTCTCACTTTCCCCCTCCTTTCCCAAGCAAAACATAATAAAAATCACCCCCAAAAAGGGAAAGAAATATTTAAAAAAGGAGATGACTAAGTAACTAAAGGGAGCCTCCAGCCTAAAATATTACAAAATCAAAAAGGAGAAGAAAAGATAAGTATAAATGAAAAAAAAAAAAAACAGTCCAGTTTCAAAATACAGAATCACGTATAAGAATCCAGCAATAAAAAAAAAGCAAAACCTTACTTTGAGAGTTTCATTTAAAATCACTACTTAATCACTTCTGTCAAAACTTTTACAGATTTTTTCTTTTCCTTAGTGTGTGTGGAAAGGACACCTCCTTTCAAATCTTAGAATAAAAAAGTTCTCACCAAACCGGCACACTTTCTCTTTCTTCTCTCTTCCGTTTTGGAGCTTTTCCAACTTCCCAGCTTTAATGGCTGTCTCTTTGCCGCTGGCAAGAAGAGCTTCTCCTGGATCTACCAGGGACTTTGCGGTATCCCTGGGATCTACAGGATGCGCTCTTCACTTTTGCCATCTCTTCTGGATGGTTTAGATCCATTTGGACCATCCAGGGGCAAAGATATCGGCTGCGATCTCAGACCTCTGAGATCGCATGCTGTATCGTCGTGACGCCAGCTCCGCCCTCCTGGAAGTTCAGCATTTCTGAATCTCACCAGGTTAGGCTGATTATTTCTTATTCTCTGTTTATTTTAATCTGCCACAATTAACTGTACAATTTGAATATAATCTCTAGTAGTTACCAGAAAAAGGGTTCCTAATGGCAATCTAATAGATTATGTCAACTGTTGTATTGTAAAAAATACCTTGGAACTCCAGATCTCCATTTAATTATTCTGATATTCCACTAGGATCGAGATTCTGTATTTATACATTTGAGATTGACCACAGATTTTGTTCTGTTAGATGTATGCATTTTTCTAGTGCTCATGTCTCTTCTGTATATGAATAATGCCTGGCTATTATTTACTTTTATGACAGTTCACATGGTCTGTTGTTGTAAAAGAGGTTAAAACATGTATTTTGTGTGATCACATATATAATTGTGGTTTCACTATATTTCCACCAATAGAGGAGAATATTTATAGTTTAAGGTTGAAATGAGGGGTCCTTGGTGCTCTCGAACCTTGGTAATTTTCTTGCAGAAGTTTCATTACCCAAACTAGATAACACCATCAGTGCATTTGTAGAGTTGGACCTTTGTGTTGCTAATGTTACTAAATGAATATTGATAGTCTCCTTTTTGGAACATCTTCTGAGATCATTTTGGTCTTTGTTTTTATTTCAGAAGTAGATTAAAAACCGTTGTGGTGGTGTAACTGAAAAAATCCCTATAATTGGAAGCAGGGGTGGGATTCAAATTTTTAACAACTGGTTCTGTGGGCATGGCTTAATTAGTGGGTGTGGCTTGGTGGTCATATGACTGGGTGGGTATGGCCAACTCGACATCACTCACTTCAAGGGGTGCTTCTCCTCGCTTGGCCTCTCATGACAGTGGGAATACTGCAATGGTTGTAAGTGTGAAAAATGGTCATAAGTCACTTTTTTCAGAGCCATTGTAAGTTTGAATGGTCACTAAATGAACTGTTGTAAATCAAGGATTACCTGTACAAAAATACAAAAAGCTTCTTTGCTTGCAACAAGCTGTTCTAAATACCAATCATTAGATTAAAAATATCTGCAAGTCAGAGTTACAAATCAAGCAAGTGCCAGAGCACCTTGAGTAATTAAAATAGTTAAAATGCAATGATAACTATCAGCAGCCAACTCTTGTTCATAAAGTGAAACGCTTTATCAGAGAGGTCATTTAAGCTCTCCAGAAAGAGCATACCCAGGAGAAGCAATCCTTAAATCCATTTGCACCACTTAAAGATACCAGCTGGTCTTACTCATCTCATAAGATATCCTAAGGAAATCATTCAGATTTAAGGAAAGGTCACATGCTCCCTAGAAAGGCAGTGAAAAAAATCAGTACCAAGCTTGCATCCTGCCTCTTGGAAGTACACCCCAAAAAGGATAGTTCCAGATACCATTAAAGCAGTGAAGGAAGACCCACTCCCCAGATAGAAAAAGAAACCATGAGGCAGGAAAAAATTCAAACACAATATAAATAATTAAATCACAACAGGAGCTGTTGCTTGTTAAACCAATTACCAGAAGAAATAGACACAGGAACTAGCAGATTTCTCAAACCAGTTTCTTTTCAGAAACAGAGATTAATCTTTTTCCTTCCAAACAAAACTGAATAGGGGAAATTATCCCATCAATAAATACAGGATTAAATGTCACTAAGCACAGAATTAAACTTCACCAAAAACCAGTTTTAGACCAAAACTCAGAAAGGGTATGTAAACTCACACTTGAATGTCAATGTTTCTACCTAGCGAAGAAGTATTTCCAGGGGAATATTTCCTCCCAACAGCAGTGTAAATAGCTTAAAACAACCCTTCCCCTTTAAGGAAAAAAAAAAAACCTCCTTTGGAGACAGTAAGTCTTGGCTGTTTGCCAAGAATGAAATAAGGATAGAAAAAACAAAAGGAGATTTCTTCTAACTACAGTTCTCCAAACTGCTTAGAAAGTTTACAAGGGGTTCTATAGAACCAGTCAGAACCCACCCTAATGAGATTCTTTGGGGTAAAATAAGTTTTTATGAACAAGTCAGCTCTCTTCCATTGAAGTCAGATTTGCCTCTATTCTACTACAACTACGTATGTATCTCCCATGCATATGGTGTTCACACAGAGGAAGTTTTTTAAATAAATCAAATGGACTGGAATATTTATCAATGCATACAGTAAACAATATTAACCAGTGCCAATATAAGGGGTAAAAGAAATTGATAAAAAGCTAGGAGGATTAAAGTTACAACATTTTCACCTACTTCAATGTCACTGTAAAGAGAATCCATTCATTTCACTTTAAAACATTTCACATATTGTGTTTGTGTTTGCAGTGAAATGAATACATTCCAGTGATATAGTGTCCAGAAAAAAAATATTGACCTCATTCTGAATAGTATTCAAATCCCAACAGCTTATTAAAGATTTTTTAAATTTTAAATGGACAGTTTGGAAGCCAGATAATAGTCTGTTTACTCCAAACACTGAGGGTTGGTGTCTCACTTATTTTAATGTGATCTAATTAAAACTAATCAATTAAAAAGCTGGCTGTCCTATTAAATGTGTGCCTACCACTGCCACCCTTATTATCTCCATATATATTATGCCACAAATAAAAAATGGAAATATCTGAATGATAGCTTCTGCATATATCATCAATTCATTAAAAATATGGTCTAAATGTAAGAGGGAAAATGTCTTCTACCAAACACACTTTCCTTATAGCTTATGACTCTTTTCCCCATTAATTGCCTATTCATGCCACCCTTCCTTGACCTTTTTTCCCACCTCTAATCCTTTTTTATACTAATAAATATGGAGGATTAATGGTGAGAACTGCATTTAATGAGTGTTGTGGGCAGCTTTCAAAGACCACATGAAGCAGAAAATTCTGTTAAACCGTTTCTCCCAAAGGTGGGAAGTTGAAAGGATATTGCACTTACCCAGGTTAAGTTTCCTTGTAAAGAAGCTCACATTAGACACACTGAAAATCTGTAAACCATGCATTTATTTGCACAGATGACTGAACATAAGTGGAAGAGTGACTTAATATAGCTCAGAGATTCTTTTTATCTCTGATCTACAGGAAAATCACAGCACCATACAAATGCTATTTATGCATAAATTCAGCTCTGTAATGTTGTGCCCTTTGGCCATGGCTGCAGTTTATTGTCCTGATTAAATTCAATATTGATATGGTAATGAACACATTATTGAAGAACACTTTGTGAGAGAAAAATTAGTGGATTCATTTTGTAACCTTTTGATATCTATTTATAATCATAATTTCTTTTATTTCTTTTTTTAATTTTTACTTCTCTTGGATTCCTTCTCATGAATTGCATTATAATTTTTCTCTCATATATATTTAGCTTTCAATTGGTCTTAGTGCCTCTTAAATATAAACTTTTCTGCAATGCAAACATCAGAAATATTCTCTTCTCTTCTCTTCTCTTCTCTTCTCTTCTCTTCTCTTCTCTTCTCTTCTCTTCTCTTCTCTTCTCTTCTCTTCTCTTCTCTTCTCTTCTCTTTAGTTAGGCATAGGAGAGTTGCTAACTAGCGAATAGTTTGCTTTTCCTGTAGTAAGTTGTAACTTCATTTCTTGTCTAAAGAGATAAATTTATTGTTAATATATTGTCTTCAGCTACTTACTGGGCATGTGTTTAGGTCCTAAGGTCACCACTTTATACTATAATATGACCTCATCATATTACAAGATCTTTGAATTTTCATTGGAAAATTGACAAGTAGCTTGTTTGATCCCGATCCAATTATCTCACAATATTGGCCATATGTAATAATAAAGTTGAAGGAGTCAACCTTGACCATCCAAAATTAAATTTGTGTACTCTTTTCATGTGTGTATTTGTGTTGATGGGTTTGGTGATTTTGATGTGCATCAGATGACAAATTTTATTACTTTCTTGAAAGACTACCCATGGGAAGATTTCCAAAAGTCATGCATATATTCCATAGAATTAAAAATAATTTACTGTTTTGAAGGAGAAAAGTACTGAGGTACCTGAAGGGGTGTCAAGTCAAAATGCAAGTCAAAATAAGCAAATACCAGTCAAAATAAGCAAGAAAATAATAAATACTTATCTATTCCAGATGGGTTCAAATCACCTGGATCAGATGTATTACATCCCAAGATTCTGAAGGAATTGGCAGATGTGATCTCAGAATCTCTGAGCTATATCTTTCAAAAATCCTAAAGCATGCGGGAATAACCAGATACCTGAGAACTAGCTGATATGGTTCCCATCTCCCAAAAAAGGGAAAAAAATGGTTCGAGGAAACTAAGATCTATCTGCCTGACATCAATACCTAGGAAGATCCTGGAAAAGGTAATTAAGTAATGAATCTGACCTAGAAGCAAGCAAAGTCATACCCAGAAGCCAACATGTCAAAAAAACATCCCAGACAAATTTTATTGTATTCTTTGACAATATGATAAAATTAGTGGACCAGCAAAATGCTGTAGATATAATTTACTTGGACTTCAGTAAGGAATTTTGTAAAGTAGACCACAATCTATTATTTGATAAAATTGTTAAGGTTTGGATGTACAGGTTATATTCTGACCTCAATGATTCAATGAGTACTGTACTTTGCTTCAGGGATGCTGAATACATATGTAGTGCATATTCAACCATTAAGGTAAACAGATGATGATTTGCACAAAAAAAGTATTCACTATTCAGTCAAAATACAATACATATACTTGATGTTGAAAGGAGCCAATAGTGAAAGGAATCAACAATCATCCTGGAATCAAATAGATTCAAACAGGAATTCAGAGACTGACGGTGGCATGTTCTCTACTGGAAATTGATATGCCATGGAAATTGTCACGATTTAAAAGTTGTGCTACTGTTGAAAGGCAGCATGCTAATCATAGGAATAAACCTACCTAGACTTCTTCCTTTGATATAGCTCAAAGAGATCATTGGCCACTTTGAATTATAAATGGTATTATTGGGAATTTCATCCCTATCCACAAGGTGCCTTTTAACTTTGTGCACTCATTCCCCTCTCTGGATTTAGAGCAAAACAGCTACTGAAATATAAAAAGTCAAAATCCTGCATTATCCATACAAAAAACATACCAAGCAGACAGATCTGGTCATTGTTCATGCTACAACTATTAGTTCAGGCAAAAATAATTTTGCAACTTAAATATTTTGAGTGTAATTATTTTGTTTTTCTTCTTTTCCACCAGCTAAGTAAAATGTTTATCTTTTCTCCACTTTTGCCCTTGTCTGCTCTGCAGCAAATTTCCTTTGAAATGATAAAATGGATTTATTTGCTGGAGTTTCATTTCCCTGTAAAATTCCATTTGGAACACAGAGAGGAAATTAAGGACCAGAGTCTCTATGTTTCCATTACATCACTCATCCTTGTTCCTAGAAATACTAATAAAAAAGGAAAAGTTGATTTAATCAAAGAGAAAAATCAATAATATTGATCAATTCTCATATTGTTTGTAAATAAATTATACTTTCAGATAGATAAAGATGAAAACTGCTATTTAAACCATTAATCCATGCTTGGGAAATTTCTGGGTTCCAAATTATTTTAAGGAAATAAATAATAGCTGCCAACTTTATGTAGTTTGTTTAGAATTGCACTTTATTTAAAGGAGTTAACAGCCTAGAGTTAACTTACTTCTGGAACATCTTCTGGCTGAACCATGTGATTCCAGGTCCCATGCATTCTTCATCTCTTTTTTGAACATCTGGACATGAAATGGACAATATTTTTTATATTAACTATTATTATTGTTCTACAAGATTGATGCCATTAATATTGGCTTTCAAGATGACAGATTAGGATCACTGATTAATCAAGGCTATTAGCAGATAAATATATGTAATTTAACCACTACAGTAATTTCTTCTCCAATAAGATTTTACAAATGCAAGTGATTAAGTAATTAACTTACATCTCCATAGATTACAGTTCCTCTGAGCTTTTTTTTTTAACTTTCTCTTTCACAATTATATTCTTCAATTACTGTAAGCTCTTCTTTTATTTTTCTTTTAAAATTTATATATATGCTTAAGAATAATTCCTCTAAATAATAATCACTCATTTTGGGGCATAAAACCATCTGTTTTATTTCGTTCATCTTTTCTTGCCAATTTATCCCACTGAAGATTCAAGTCTTTAAATAAATTGTCCTTACTAATTGATTTCCACAAGAATTTCTTACTCATGGTCCTAATATGCCTTGTCAGAAGCAATGCAAAATATAGACCGAAGATGTATAAAAATGTATTAAAATGTGATAGAAAAAACTCTGTGCACCTGATAAAATCAAAGCCCTCCTTACTCCTATCCAAAATCTCTCTCCAGAATCTGTTTGTTGCCTATTCCATCAAGCAGGCCTGAGGCATAAAGCAAGTAAGTTTGATTTTTCCCCAAACTTATATTCTTCTATTTGCAGTGTAATTTGACAGTTACTGTTAATTTACTAAATGTAACAAGAAAGCTGAGGAAGACAGTCTGCAAAAGGATTTGACTGTTGGCTGGTGGGGGAGGGAGGGCAAGCAATCAGTGAGAATTTCATAAAGAATAGCAAAAGTATATACAAAAAATTACTTCCACGTGTTGGTACAGACTGAGCTTCAGCTGAAAGCCTTGGCATATCCCCCACCCACTCCATTTGACCCCTTGAAATTGGAGAATTTTTCTCTGGTAAAACCTTTTCATAAAGGTCTGATATTTTATCACTAGTCTATTGACATCAAGTGTTTCAGGTTGTCATTCAGAATCTCACCAGAGGTAATTTTAGGTGTAGGACAAATTTATTGCAAATCATTTCCTTGCTGCATAATAAATTCAGTGAAAAATAAGAGGATCAGCCATTGTTACAACTAGCTTTCTTTTTTCTTTTTGTCCCCTGTTTTATATGTGCAGGTATACAAGTATTTACTAGATTGATATTCAGCTTTATTTTGTACAAATCACAACTTGCATGCATAATGTTCTCTCAACTGCTAATTGTTTACATTGTTTAGCAATTGAATATTTCCACAAATTGATAACATGCATAAAGTTGTCATGAGATAGATAGGGAAGGCTCAGCAGAATCAGAATTCATTTTCAATGTAACGTATTTGATATCAGAAATTTCTGATATTTGACTTAAATAAATCTATTAAGATCATAATCAAAAATAAATGAATTTCTATAAAATAAAAAGGAGGCTTTCAGAAATTTTTATAAATACTTTTTAGGGTTTTGGATTGCAGGATATGTATCTGAATGCAATTCTTTTTCATAAAATTATATTTATTGGTTTATTGATTTAATCTATTACTGATAAGGTGAGTCATTATTTTGTGCATGCCTAATAAATTGGGCAGATATATAATGAAACTATTCAATTTCAGTGAATCACAGCCATTATCCAGCAAAGAAATACAGAAAATATGAACAAATATAGTGGTCTAGCTTATTTTTCACCATGCAACAATAAAATGCAACATATGATACTATTTTAAAAGCATCTATAAAACTAATTATAAAATACAAATTATTTTATATTTTAAATTGGGTACTTTTTCCAAATCCTGTACAAGGTCGCTAACACAAGAATAAACTATAAATAAAATACTAAAATAATAATGCAATGCAGGGGTGGGATCCAACCGGTGTAACTACTGGTTCGGTGATTTTATGTTTTGCTGCGCGTGTGTATATTGTCATCAGCTAGCTGCCTGGACAGCTGAGCAGCACTGCGCGCAGGTGTGCAGCAGTTGAAAAGGCACTTTTTTCCTGCTTTTTCAATCTCAGCTGTGTCGCACAAAGCAGCTGAGGTTGAAAAAGCAGAAAATAAAGGTCAGGTAAGACCCCAGGCAGGTGGGTGGGTCAAAACAGCAGCAGATATAGAACCAGTTCTATGTTTGCTCTCTGTTTGCTGTTCTTCAGAACAACCAATTCTACAGAGTAGACAGAACCGGTAGAATCCCACTCCTGATGCAATGTAATGTAATGTGACATAGTATAATATAATAACAGTATTTTGGCATGGTAGTTAAGGCACCAGGCTAAAAATCAGATAACCCTGAGTTTTAGTCCTGCCTCAACCATGAAGCCAGCTGAGCTGAATTTGGACCAATCACTCTCTTTTAGAGATGTTTGCTAAGGTATCAATTTTGCAGAAAAAAAGTTCCTCATGCAGGAATAATTGTTGTCAAATTGTAACATATAGCTGTGAAAACTGGACCACCAGAAAAGTTAAACAAAGAAATTGGTGCTTTTTTAAAGGACTATTTAGGACTATTTTTGTCCACAAGAAAACAATACAAAGCGAAGTTGTTGAAGTAATGAGCCCAATGGCTCAGTGGTTAAAAACGCTGAGCTTGTCAAATGGAAAGCTGACAGCCTGGGGTCAAGGCCGGAATACTGTTCCCATTTCTGTCCCAGTTCCTGCTTACCTAGCAGTTTGAAATCTTGCAAATATGAGTAGTTTAATAGATACCATGTCAGTGGGAAAGTAATGACATTCTATGCGCCTTTGGCATATAGCCATGCTGACCACAAGACCATATAAAAAGTCTTTGGACAAGAATGGCTCTCTCAGCTTAGAAATGGAGATGGGCACTTTGCCCTAGAGTTGGACACAACTGGACAGGGAAACTTTTGCCTTTGTATAAATGCTACAAACATTATAACAAAATGTATAAATGTTTAGAGAGTGCAAGTCATTCTGATCTGACAGTGGAAACTCTGGATAAAATCTGCTTGCTCTGTAAAATTAGCTATCAATGGAATTAATGAGTACAAATGGCTTTTTTTTTTTTTACAAAATGCAATATAAAAGAAAATGGAATATAATTTTAATAATACCATTTTGTATGAACAGAGCCAAACTTCGCATGTAATCTTCTTATATTTCCTTTACAAAATATTCTAACATCATAGATCTTCTACATTTAAATATTTTGATTTGATTTAAGTATCTTGCACAGATACTCATAAACACTAACTGGCTAACCTGCAAAATAAATTACTCTTAGAAAACAGATGTACACATTTTGTTCCTCAATATCTAAAAATGTCTGTCTTAGCTCTGATTTCACTTGGCCAAATCCCAAAGCTACAAGAAATGCTTGCTAATACCAATAATGATTCAACTTTTCAATATTGATCCTTTCTAGTTGGTAATAAAGTATTTAGGTTAGATCAAAGAGACAAATCCAGAAGGAGCAAAATATAATTTGGGATATTACTCCACATCACAGTTTTGATTCTAATTATACCAGCTTCTTAACAAAATATCACATTTGGAGCACCATGGGATATTTGTAGTATTCAAAAACTTGGATTATAGAAACTCCAAAATCATGGTGTGATTGTAGGGCTCCAAACACCATAAAGTAATGGCATTTAAGTTTTAGTTAGAATATTAAATTATAACTAATTTAATGGCAGAATCTTAAACCTCTGAGTTGAAAAATATCTTGCACAGACAGATTTAATATCTGAGCACTTTGCAGCATATATTCTAAAACTGTTCTTTGACTACCACACAGACATGAAAAAATATTTTATCTATTCAGCCTCCAGATAATGGACTTTAGGGTACTTTGCAAAGATACATTTTTGTCCTATTTAATCCCAATGCTTTGTGTGGAAAGGATGGGCAGAGGTAATCCAACTTCTTTCAATTCAGCAAACCCGTTTCAGCTGAACCCTGAGAAGCAAAACTTTCACCAAATAATAAATTAACTTCCACTTCTTCCCCCAAGTTTATTAATGTATAAAACTGAAAGAATACATTTTGTCTGTGGAGACTTGATTAGCTTGTAAGATGCTGCACCCTATCCCAAGTCAAAATAAAACCACCAAAGTTCACATTTTCTCTGTGTCCTAAGGACCAAATATGTCCTCAATGATTGAGGCACAGTATCAAGCCTCAGCATTTGCTTAAATGCTTAAATGCTTAAATGTGTTTCATCTTTCCTGGTGTCTGTGAAGTGGGACTCTTCAGAAACAGGAACTTTTGGGGTAGAAGAACAATACTTGCAAAGCCAGGTAGCCAAAAGAAGCAAAAAAAAAAAAAAAAAAAGCAGTGAAAGACATTTAAGGCTGCCATCCTCTTTTTAGTTGCTATGTTAAAAGTTCAGATTAATGTCTTTTATGTAAAACAGATTCAAGTATACATAAAAATCAGAATAAATGTATTCTTTTTGATAGAGAGGGCTTTCAAATGCTTTTCGGATATTGTGGTGATTCCAGTCCAAATCTGATTACATTTTTATGATCTGCAATTTTTCTTGTTTCCCTGGCAACCAATGTAAATGCACTCCCTCCCTCAACTGCTCCGCCTCTCCTGCTGCTGATGTCAGACACAAAACGAACTCAGCTGCTAACCTGTCAAAGGAGCTGGGTGCTGTGTTTGATCACACACTTCCTTGGTCCCGCAAAGACCACTCATTTGGTGATCAGAGAGCAGTCTTAATTTAGCTGGCTAGCAAAATAGTAGCAAAAGAAACAGGGTGGGGGATGGGGCCATTATACAACTGATAAAGTCTAAGCTGCTGGTATCAAGCATGTAAATTGTAGAGAATCTCATACAATTAGCATATATTAGTGTGTCATTAAAGAGAGTTTTGTTGAATTAGAACAAATATTTGATAGGTCCAGTGACCTATTTGTGCCAAGCTTTCTAAAGATACACGAGGCAGATTCATTCTTTTTCTTCTTTTTTAAAATTTTACTTAATAGTAATTACAGAATGATACAATTAAGATCAATGCACAGGATGGAAAAATTGAAAAGAATTTGGCTCCCCCAACTTTTTTTTAAAGAAAATTTTATATTTCTGGGTAGGACTTTGTTAAAAAAAAAAAAAGCTTTGTTGTCACCAACTTTTTTTTAATGCATCCACAGAGGAATGATAATAATGTAAGAATTTCCATGCACATAGGAATCCCAGGCTAAGCTAACATGCAATTAATTAAAGGAAAACAATAAGGCAGAGTGATATGAATTTTTCATTTGATCAGTTTAGCCTTAAGGAAACAACATGAGCAAGATCTGATTTTGCTGTCCCTCCCCACCATTGCTCCATATCATCTGATTTTATGAAGCATAATGTTCGAGGGAACAGTTTTCTTGAGTTTGGAAAAATCTTGAGGGAATAGAAGACAGGGCAATTTTTTTTTAATTCCTATTCCTGCATCCAAAGCATTTTGTCTTCAGAAACTAAGGAAGTGCTACAAGAAAAAAATAAGTCAACTCTGTTATTGTTTTTCAAAATCTGCCTCTATATTCATCTCTGGATCCAATCCAACTTATTACATAATAAAGTAATGGATATAGTAGACCTACCTAAGGTTTGATATTTAGTATATTCCCCCATCTCATATAAGGAGCAGCAGTAAAGATTGTCATGAACTTTAGCAGCTCTTGGTGGTAGTTGCATACAACTGAGGGACAGATCTGAGAAACAGCAGAGAAATACACTATCTTTTTAAGGAGGAACAAATAAGAATTGTAGAGGCTTAAGCTGTAGGGAAATGAACAGTTGAGATACTCAGTAATACTTCAGAGGGATTGCAGTAAAGATAGATAGGAAAAGCAGCAACTCTGATTTTAAAAAAAAGATATATAGGGTGGTGGGTGGTTTTTTTTAGATAGGTTCAGATGGTTAAGCTTTTTTATATTTTTATAAAAATATACTTTTGTTACATCATACATTTTGTTTACCTTAAAATGTTTACAGACTTTTTTCTTTTATTGTTGTACAAGTGTATTCAATTTACAACCATTCATTTAATGACCGTTAGAAGTTAAAATAGTACTGAAAAAACTGACTTATGTCCAGTTTTCACTCTTACGAAATTGCAGCATCCACATAGTCACATGATCAAAATTCAAGTGCTTGGCAACTGGCATGTATTTATGATGGTTGCACTGCCTCGGAGTCACAACAATGATTTGCTGAGCAACTGTGGCAAAAAAAGTGTCTCACTCTCAAATGTCACTCTCATTCTCAAGAACTATCTGTATTGCGATAGTATTCTACTTTTTTTTCCATTTACAAATTAGTTTTTCTTCCAGATAAAAAAATATATAACTAACCGTTGATTCCTACTGCCCAGTATAGACATATTTTTTCAAAGATTACTAATACTGACATCTTGAGAAATGAAAGTATTGTGAAAATTTCCACAAATGATATAACCTATGATAAAGTAACAAATCAAAGTTGTAATAAGCCTATTGAATAACATTTAAAAACTATGAGCTGGCTCAGCTAGTGATATTACATGATTTCACTGAAATTCTTCATAGGGGAACATATTTTGACATCTGTTTGCTATAAAATCAAATCCCAATATTTTGGGATTTCTAATTCCATAAAACTGTTATTACACATACTACATTAAGCTATTGTTTTGTTAATTAATCCATAATTACTAAGGTTCACTCAACATGCTAGGCCATATATCTTGGTTTACCTACCACAATGGCTTAATTGGACACCAAAATTCAGTGAACATTACAGTTTAACTTGAAGAATGAACACAGTAATAGGACTTTATATTGCATATGATTTTGTAATATATAATATGAATACAGTACAAGGTACAGAATCATATGTAAAATTAATTGTATATGGAATTATCATGGGTCCAACACAGATCCATTTAACAGAACAGATTTTTTCCCCACTGTCTGTTCATGTAAACCAAATGAAGAATGCATTGGATAAATATATTTTTTCCCTTCACAGAAAGGGAAATAGCTCAGACTTAACCCATCCCATGTATTTCTTTCAATAAAAGATTTTGAATTACAAAAGACTACTAATATCTCATTACTTTTTGTAACTTTTTGTTGTGAATATATTTGCTAGTGATGGGCAATTATAAGATGAAAATTGGTGCCATAAAGTTTTGATGAAGAAAACAAAATGAGTGCAGAAGAGTATAGCAAAAAATTCTATGTCAGAAGACTCATAGCTTTCTTTTAACTGAATGCTATTTGGTTCCCCTTCCCCCATCAATTGGGATTCAGAAGTTACTTGGTACTATCCGACTTCTAATATTAAAAATTCTGTCTCATAAAAAGTGGATCTAACAGGCATCAAAGAACTTGCATTCCACTGCGATTTAGATTGTAAAAAATGTAAAAGTGAAGATGTTCACAAACCTTAATATTCTCAAGAAGACTTTCCATCTTGCACACTTTTATCTGATAACAACTTTTGCCTGTCAGCAGTGTTCATATTGACACAAAAATGCATTTGGATTTCACAGTGTTTAAAGTCTTTTTGATGAATTGATTATATTGATTTGATTAGATATCTTCAGAAACAGCGTTGTTAAGTCCTGAGCATGGGCGCAAGGAACAGAGACGAGACATCAAACGGTGACTTCAACTCTTTATTGTGAAATAAGAACAGAGCAAATACTTGGGCAGCAGCAGCTCTTTTATAGAGCTGGCTGCTGTCAAAAGAACCAATGATTTGAGTTTACCGCTTTCACAAGTGTCCAATCAGAGGGGCCCGTTAACAGCCAATCAGACTGGCCAAAAACGACCAATCATGACTCGCTATTCGCGGGCCGATGAGGAGTGCAGGATTACGAGCCTGCTGCAAAGTAAAGCTATTTAGGTTTGTTACTGCTGCGTTGGCTTAGTCCATAACAAGCGTCATACACAAATATATGTTGCAGTAAACTTCAGGAAATCTTTGTTAATAATTAGTTCTTTGTATGCTTTCTACTGTACATTTTGGAGACAGATTAGATTTTTGGTTTCTGTGGTGTTCAGAAAAGACTGAGCTGAAGTCTTCACTCCGGTCCATGTTTCCAGCGGGAACACGGACCATTTCTATTGGCTGATGCCATTTGACAGCTGGCTATAAAAGGGAGCTGTCAAATGGCATCAGCTGTTGTCCGCCAGCTGGCTGCCTTGTTAGTGCGGCAGCCGTGGCAACCCTTTATTGTTACAACAAAGTAAAAGCTGAAGTTCACTCAGTGTTTTCCTCAGGTTATTCCGCCGCTCCACAACACTGGCAACGAGGATGGGATTCCTATAAGAGGCAACTGGGCAAAGAATCGCTGAGCGAAGTCACAACAAAAAGAGCTGAAGTCACTACTGAGCTGAATGTCACTTTAAGAGCTACTGTCACTATTCGTGAACACGAATTTAAACTTTCCTCTAAAGATCCCGGAACCGCTGAGTTGAGATGACTTCGAACCTTGCATTCCCGCCTTTCAGACCGACAGCGAAAACATGGGAGTCCTACAGAAACCAATTTGACTGTTTCCTAGATGCCATAGACCTTGCTGACATTTCCGACCATAGGAAAAAGTCCTACTTTTTAAGTTTTTGCAGAGCCACAGTGTTTGACACTGCTACAGCATTATTGGCTCCATGTTCAATTAAGACTGTTCCATGGGAAGAATTGCAGGAAATTCTTTCCAACCACTATTCCCCTAAGCCATCCCAAATTGCCAGGCATCATGCTTTTAGGAGACGGATTCAGGCTGAGGGAGAGACTATTAGCGGGTACAAGGCTGCCCTACGAACAGCTGCCTTGCATTGTGGGTTTAGAGACTATCTGGGAGACATGTTATTAGACTAACTAGTTTGTGGAGTCAGGGATTTAAGGCTACAAAGCAATACATTAGCAATTGAAGAGTCTCAAGCTGCTGAACTATCTGCACTTTCAGCAGCAGAAATTCAGGGAAATCTAATTAGCCAGGGCAGCTCGGTCATCCATTACGATGAAGCCTCCTCAGAAGAAGGTTATGAAGAGGCTAATGATGTAAATCGCCTCAGGCAGCAAAAAACCAGTCAAGGAGAAAACAGGCCAAACCCAATCTACCTCCACGGCATCAGCCCATTTGTCTAAGCTGTGGGGGAAACCACCTCAGGGCATCCTGCAAGTTCAGGAATGCCATTTGTCTAAAATGCCAAAGGAAGGGTTATTTAGCCAGGGTCTGTCAAGCAGGAAAGACTTTTGCCCAAAAGCCTCAGACAACTCAACATTTCCAAAAACAAGTTGAAGACTGTTCTACCTGCTATCAAGCCAAGCTGACTAACAAAGGCTCTAACAAAATTAGTGTTTTTGTTTCTATAGAAGGAAAACCTTGCAGGATGGAGGTTGACACAGGCTCAGCACTGTCCATCATCTCCTGGAGCACCTTGAAATAACTACTTCCCAGAATGGCTAAGAAGAAGCTTCACAGCTGCCAGTTAACCCTATGTGACTAGGCAGAACCATCCCAGTCATCGGAAAAGGCAAGTTTTTTGTACAATTTCAAAATTTTAAAAGTCATTTGCCTTTAGTGGTAGGGAATGGTGCCCTCCCTAGCCTGTTGAGATTAGACTGGTTCCCTGCCCTTGGCCTTCATAAAAGCGGAATCCACTCTATTACAAATGCTGAAGTGGACACCTTGTTTAATGACTATGCTGATGTGTTCAGCGAGGGGCTGGGCTGTTATTCAGGAACCCCAATATCTTTCAACTTGGACCCTCAGGCAGTACCAATCTGTTTAAAGCCTCGAAGGGTACCTTTTGCAATCCGCCCCAAATTAGACATGGAGCTTGACAAATTAATTAAACAAAGTGTATTAGAACCTGTGGACTTCGCAAAATGGGAAACCCCAATAGTGACACCCCTGAAGAAAGATGGGAGCATAAGAATCTGCGCGGATTACAAGACATCATTGAACATCATTTACAAATCAGCGCCTATCCAGTCCCTGTTATCCAGCACCGACTACATTCTTTTGAGCCAGGAACCATTTTCACTAAATTAGACATGTCACAGGCCTATCAACAGTTTCCTGTTGATGACACAGCTGCTGAACTACAAACTATTGTAACGCACAGGGGCATTTTCACAGGGGCGTAAGTGTAGCCCCAGGAATTTTCCAATCCTTAATGGAAAGACTTCTTCAAGGATTACTGGGCGTAATTCCGTATTTTGATGACATTTTAATATCTGCTCCTGACAAGCCTCAGTTACTGCAAAGAGTCAGAGGAGTCCTCGATCATTTCAGACAGCATGGCCTTAAAGAAAGACAAGTGCACTATTGCCACCCCACAGGTAGAATTTTTGGGATACAGAATTGACGCCTCTGGTATTCACCCAATCGAATCCAAAGTAAGGGCTATTCATGAGGCACCCACACCAACTAACAAAACTGAGCTCCAGGCCTTTTTAGGACTTCTTAACTTTTACACTTCATTTTTGCCTCATAAAGCTTCCGTTGCAGAGCCTCTGCACAGACTCTTGGACAATCAATCCCCCTGGCACTGGGGACCTAGGGAGACCCATGCCGACCATGCTGTCAAATCATTACTTACATCCAATGCTGTCCTGATACAATTTAATGAACATTTACCTTTAGTTTTAGCAGCAGATGCTTCTCCTTTTGTCATAGATGCTGTTTTAAGTCATAGACTGCCTAACGGTTCTGAGGCACCCATTGCCTTTTTCTCCAGAACTTTTTCCCCAACTGAGCACAACTACAGCCAAATTGACAAGGGGGCTTTGGCTGCAGTTGCTTCTGTCAAAAAATTCCATGAGTTTCTATATGGACACTATTTCGAGTTGATCATGGATCACAAGCCTCTGTTAGGCCTTCTGTCTGGCGAGAGACAAACTCCTCAGATTTTGTCTCCAAGAATGACCAGGTGGACCTTATTTCTGGCTGCCTATTCCTATACACTGGTTCATCGACCTGTCAAGAGTCTATGCCACGCTGATGCTCTTAGTCGCTGCTCCCTGCTTGTTCCTGTGGAGGATCCTGCACCAACTAATGCTGTTTTCCAGATCAACGATCTCAAACTCCCCATCACTGACCTCAATATCACTGCTCACTCTTCCAGGGACAAGGTAATCGCCCAAGCTCTTGACTGGGTGGGAAGGGGGTGGCCAGCAATTCCTTATGCCCCCGAATTTGTGCCTTTCAAAATTCACCAGCAAGAACTATCTTTTTTGCAAGGCTGTTTACTTTGGGGAACTAGGGTAGTTATCCCTTCCAAGTTGCAAGACTCAGTTTTAAAGGTCCTCCATGAGGGCCATCCCGGCATTGTCAGGATGAAGGCCCTGGCTCACAGTTATGTATGGTGGCCAGGCATGGATGCTCAAATTACAAGTTGGGTGAATGCTTGTCAGCCATGCCAAGCTACCAAACCTGTTCCACCCACATCCACTCTGGGCAGGTGGGAAGATTCTGTGGCCCCTTGGTCCCGGGTGCATATTGATCTGGGCGTACATTCCTGGTGATGGTTGATTCTTTTTCTAAATGGGTAGAACTGACCTTGATGACCACCACAACTTCAGAAGCTGTCACTGAGGCTCTATCAAGGATATTCACTACCCATGGCCTCCCTGACACCATCATGTCTGATAATGGCCCCCAGTTTACTTCCTGTGAGTTTGAGGTCTTCCTAGCCAACCTAGGAATAAGGCACACACTTACAGCTCCTTTTCATCCTGCCAGTAATGGCCTGGGCGAAAGGGCAGTCAGATCAGTTAAGGAGGCCCTGGCAAGTTTTGGGCCTATAGATTGGCACTCTAGGCTCGCTAAGTATCTCCTGACCAAACACACAACTCCCTATGCCACCACTAATAGGTCTCCTGCTGAACTTCTCATGGGTAGACATCTGAGGACCACTCTAGACAGACTCCATCCGCATTATGCCCCAGTCACACCCCTAGGGTCAAAAAGCCAGGCAAGGGAGTTCGCTGAGAATGATCAGGTCTATGCCCGGAACTATGCAGGACACCCTTTGTGGAAGCCTGGGCAAATTGTGGTGGTAACTGGTCCTAAGTCTTACAGGATCCAACTGCAAGACAGGCGCATCTGGTGCCACCATATAGATCAGCTTAGAAGGCATTGGAATGCATCTGCAGATGGTTCTCA
The DNA here is from genome assembly GCA_004319985.1 of Emydocephalus ijimae. Taxonomy (NCBI): domain Eukaryota; kingdom Metazoa; phylum Chordata; class Lepidosauria; order Squamata; family Elapidae; genus Emydocephalus; species Emydocephalus ijimae. The sequence goes on from BHEV01011866.1 coordinate 24,535, forward strand.
AGACGTTCCTGCAACAGAGAAACCGCCGGCACCCAAAGAAACTTCCCTTGGATCCAACAGGAATGCAAGCCTACCTGAACAGCCATCTGTCCCTCACCCAGAAATGCCTGAAGCTGAGACGCCAGCTTTGTCGGCACCAGAAGTTGCCCAGCAAGCAGAAAAGTTCCTTCCAGCAGCAGCTTCGTCAGGACTTAGAAGATCTGGCCGCCTGCGCAAGCGCCTGAGTTATCTGAAGGACTACGTATGCTCCGTTCTGGGGGAAAGGAGTGTGGCGTTTGAAAAAGACTGAGCTGAAGTCTTCACTCCGGTCCGTGTTTCCTATTGGCTGATGTCGTTTGACAGTCGGCTATAAAAGGGAGCTGTCAAACAGCATCAGCTGTTGTCCGCCAGCTGGCTGCCTTGTTAGTGCGGCAGCCACGGCAACCCTTTATTGTTACAAAAGCTGAAGTTTGCTCTGTGTTTCTCATGTTATTCTGCCGCTCCACAACAGTTTCAAGTACCACTCATCTCCCTTAGTGCCTTTTTTACATGGAAAAGGGGCTCTATTTTGTACACACTGCCAGTTAGACATACCTTAGCAACAGTTTCTTCCCATATCTTGGCACCTCATTTAAAAATGATTTCAGAGTCTACATGAGAAATTGTCCCAAAATGAATTCAATTGTGTCCAGATTAGTGTTTGGGCTAAAGAAGCTGCAGGTCTTGTCTGAAATCTTTGGAATCTCATTAGCTAGCCTAGTTTTCTGATTGATTTTGTAGAATACATATGATGCCTCAAAATGTTCAGGCACTAGCTCTCCATGAATGCAATATATTTAATGATGTAACAGCTATAAACAATGCTACCTATAGAGATTAGTGCAGTGTGACTATTGCACTTGTTTTGAGCCTATTTTTTAAAAATCATGGAACAAAGAAAAAATACAATTCTTGAAAATGTCATAAAGAAAATCTTAAGGGAAATTTATGATAAGTTTTATGGCAGAAAACATGAAAAATGTCATCTGGGTTTATATACCTGAGAAGTAGTATAGTGCTGCTTATTTGACTAACAACATACCTATTTGCCAAAGGCATAAAACAAATAATATTTCTTCTTTTAATAAAAATGATAGGTAGATATAAGTGTGTCTCTCCCCCAAACTATAATTCTTAGCATTGATAATTACTTGTTGAATTAATTTCCTTTCTCAATTTACAGTACATGATCTTATTATATATAATTCTACCATTGATCACATAGTTGCAGTCAACACTCAGAGTACAATGGTAAAGTGAGTTGCTGACCATTTGTCTACCAGTGTAAATTTAATACATTTATTTCCACAGTAGACTGGCCAATAGAAGAAACAGAATCAAAGGCCCTTCATAATCCAAAAGACAAAGGCAGATCCAGAAGTAACTGCAATATGTCTTGTATCTCTATTTCTAGTAACATGTAGTTCAATAAATCTTCAAAGTATTTTTCAAGAGTGGCAAATTCCTGGCTATCAAATTTTGTCATTTTGTTGCCAAGAATATAGAATTATCTTTTGGTGATTTTGTATCTTAGGTGCCAAAATAACTTGGCTAGCTTTTGAATGCCTTCACATGAATGTATGGGAAAGACCGTTTGCTCTTCTGAATCTGAATTCTTTATTGGCCAAGTGTGATTGGACACACAAGGAATTGTCTTGGTGCAAATGCTCTCAGTGTACATAAAAGAAAAGATACATTTGTCAAGAGTCAAGAATAAGGTACAACACAATGATAGTCATAGGGTACAATAAGCAATCAAATCATACTAGGAAACAGTCAATATAAATCATAAGGATACAAGTAACAGTCACAAGTGGGAGAGGATGGGTGATAAGGAGTGATGAGAAGATTAATAGTAATAGTAGTGCAGACTTTGTAAATAGT
>BHEV01011867.1:0-11417 GCA_004319985.1 Emydocephalus ijimae
AGCTGATTGGCTGGATCTTCTTTTGTTGCCCTGCACAGGAGAACAGAGCTGGAAAGCAGGTTAGTGGGATGGGGAGGGAATAGGGATTTTGCAGTATCCTTCCCCTGCCATGGCACCTCCCATGGCACCAAGCCACACCCACGAAGCCACATGCACCAAGCCATGTCACAACCACCAAACCACGCCACACCCACCAAGCCACACCATGCCCACCAAGCCACATTCACAGAACCGGTAGTAAAAAAAATTGAATACCACCACTGTCCAAAATATATTTATGATCTGGATTTGAAGTTATGGCAGTCCATCCCGCCATCTCACAGTCACATGATCACATTTTGGGCACCTGGCAACCGGTCTGCATTTACGGTTGTTTCTGAAATCCTGCCAATCACGTGACTTCTTTTTTTATTTTTTTTGCTGGAAACCAACATTTACTTCCAGTTTCCAGCCAAAAATGCCCCTTGTGGTCAATGGATTCACTTAACAACCTCAGCATTCACTTAACAGCTGCGGTGTTTTTGCTTTTCTACTGTGGTGTTTGATTAACGACTGCCACAAAAAATGTCATAAAATCGGATTGGTTGATGCAGGTGCCTCAGTTTACGACCGTCATGACATACAATGGAAATTTTGGGCTCTGTCACAGCCATAAGTTGAGGACTACCTGCGGGCCATTAAAACTTTCTGCTTTTAAGGATTTTTCTTCATTTAGCAACTAAGGTCCCTCAAACATTCAGTTTCGAAGGCAAATCTCTATGCCTGGACTGGAGAGGAGGGGCAAAATGAAATACTCATTTTATTTATATTTCTGTTTTTTTTAAAAAAGGGAAAATGAAAGGCCGGCTTTCTTTTGTTCTTATGATCTTCCCTCCCATTGTTCAAACAATGCTTCTTCTGACATGCCCCTGCCTGGCCACCCTTTGCATGAGTTTAGAAATACAGTTCAAGAATGTGGTGACAAGATTTCCACTTGAGCAATGTTTACCCTGTTCCTGTCTGCGACGTTCACTTCTCCTGGCCAGAGTCCATTTTTCAAAGGGTGTCCTTCCATTAGAAGGGATGGGAAAACAGGGAGTGAAAAGACCTCTTCAGAAGAAAGCCTCTTGAGACCTTTGACCATGTAAGGTTGGGTCTATGCAAACAGCCATAGATCCTAGCTCAGGGGTGGGTAAGTATGTGCCCCCCTTTACTACCTGTGGACTTCAACTCCCAGAATTCCTCAGCCAGCTATGGCTGAGGAATTCTGGGAGTTGAAGTCGACAGGTGCTAAAGGGCCCATAGTTGCCCACCCCTGTCTTAAATAGAACGCCATGCAGTGAAGTCTAGGACTGAGGCCTCCCCTCCAAACTTGGCAAATTTAAGTTTTGTGGATTTCCAGCTCCCAGAATTTCCCAGGAGTATGGCTGGCTGAGGAATTCTGGGAGTTGAAGTCCACAAGTTGCCAAGTTTGGAGATCCTCATTAACAGATGGAGGATTAGATCTCCTCAGGAAGGCAATATGAACCATTATTCCTAATGGCCACTTGATACCATTGCTGGGCACTCGGCACAGGTAGTCCTCGAATTACAACCACAATTGGGACCGACGTTTCTGTTGCTAAACAAGGGACTTGTTAAGTGTGTTGTGCCTAATTTTGTGGGGTTTTTTTTGCCACAGCTCTTAAGGGAATCATGACAGTTGCTAAATGAATCACACAGTTTCTAATTGCCAATTAGAAAGGTCGCAAATGGAGATCACATGACCCCGGGATGCTGCAACCATCATAAATACCATAGATGCCAGTTGCCAAGCACCCAAATTTTGATCACATGACCATGGGGAATGCTGCATGTTGTAAGTGCAAGGACCAGTCGTTAAGTCTCTCTTTTCACTGCCATTGTAACTTCGAACAGTTGCTATATGAATGTTTGTAAAGTTGAGGACTACCTGCTTGGTGTGGTTTTATTTAATATTTATTTAATTTATATCCTGCCTTTATTGTTTTTACAAATATCCAGCACACCTTCTTCCTCCTATTTTCCCTACAACAACAACCCTGTGAGGTGGATTGGGCTGAGAGAGAGAGAGAGAGAGAGAGGGCCCAAGGTCATGTAGCTGGCTTTCATGCCTAAGGTGGGACTAGAACTCTCAGTCTCCTGGTGATTGGTTCAGAATCCCCCAGCTGGCTTTCATCGCAAATGCAGGACTTGAACTCACAGCCTCCCGCTTTCTAGCCTGATGCCTTAACCACTGGACCAAACTGAAATAGTGGTTTCACCACAGGGAGAACTAGCAGGTCTGTATGCACAGCCCTCCTGTCATGGGAATTGGACCAGATGGTTGTGGGTTGCTTTTGGGATGTTGGAGGATGGGGAGGGAATAAAGACATTTGTATTGTGCAAAGGAGGGGGCTGGGGATGACATACCCCTTACGATGAGCCCTGATTAGCGGAGACGTTTCTATGCTCAATTCTTGTCTGGAAAAAAGTGACTTAGGACTGTTTTTCACACTTACAACCGTTGCAGCATCTCTATGGTCACATGATCAAAATTCAGATGCTCATCAGCGGTTTCATATTTATTATGATGGCTGAAGTATCCTGGGGTCCTGTGACCAGCTTTTGCAACCTTCTGAAAAGCAAAGCCAACGGGGAATCCAGATTCACTTAACAACCATATAACTAACTTAACAAATGCAACGATTCACTTAACGATGATGGCAGGAAAAGTTGTAAAACGGGGCAAACCTGCTTAACAAATTTTTCACTCGACAACATAAATTTGGGGCTCAGTGGCGGTCGTAACTCGAGGACTACTTTTACTTCTGTGCAGCCCTTAGCTTAATTTCCAAATCCCTTTTCAAGTAAGCCATCCCAACGTCTGGCAATTGCAGTGTGTGTGTGTCTTCTTTGCACAGAGTGGAATAATATTTTGGGAGGGGAGGCCACGTTGGAGACAAAGGGAGGCAAAAAAGAGAAAGATAAAAGAGGCTAGTCCTGACCTTTATGCTACCCTGGCTGTCTGCCAGCGTACAAACCCCAGAAAATTAAACTCAGGAGAAAGTGGCATTCAATAAAAATGAAATATTACCCCTCTGTTTTAATGGATGGCTACTACAAGCAATATACATAACTGAACCAGGGATAGGGAACACTGAAAAGTTTGAGAGTTTGTGATGGGCACGTTTGTGATAAATCTTTGATGATTCCTAAAAGTGTTGGGATAGAATAATAGAACGGAAGTTTTGGAAGGAATTTTGGAGATCAAAGATCATGAGAAAGTCTTGTTTTTAAAAATAAGTGCAGTCCTGTTTACCAGGTAGCAACTGATGAGGTTGTTCACCTTTTTCTCAATCTAGGATTGGCATACAGGTAGTCCTCAACTTATAATAACTATTTATCCAGCAACTGTTTGAAGGTACAAATGGCACCGAATAACATGATTTACAACTACAGGTAATCCTTAATTTAACAATAGTTCATTTAGTCACCATTCAAAGTTACAAAAACACTGGAAAAAGTGACATGACCATTTATCACAGTTATGACCATTTATCACAGTTATGACCATGGCAGCATCCCCACAGTCACGTGATCAAAATTCAGAGGCATGGCAACTGGTTCATATTTATGATGGTTGCAGTGTCACAGCGTCATGTGATCCGCTTTTGCAAACTTCTGACAAGCCAATTCAATGGGGAAGTCAGATTCACTTAATAGCCATGCTACTAACACATCAACTGCAATGATTCACTGTGGCAAGAAAGGTGGTAAAATGGGGCAAAACTCATGTAATGAATGACTCACGTAGCGGCATACATTTTGGGCTCAACCGTGGTTCTAAGTCAAGGTCTACCTGTAGTCGTTGCATTTATAACCATTGGACTCAGGATCAAAATTCTGGAACTTGGCATGTATTTGTGAAGGGTTGCAGCACCTTGGGGTCATCTCATGCACGTGTGAAGGGGTGAAGTTTGTGGCTTGAACTTCATCATCTGGACAAAGCCAGCAAACTTCTGCAGAAACTCACAGACTGCCCTGATCCTAATAGCTGCTTAAACACATCTGATGATCCTTTCCCAAAGTGATGTTATTTTGCTTTCTTTGAGGCTTTCCCAAATGTTAGCAGAGATGGCAGACTTCTAAAACAGACAGACCTGCATTTTTGGTGGGTGGGATATGGCAGTTTATAACAAATCACCCTGGAATCCCAGAACTAATAATAGAGGTTTTGTTTCTCAGCTGGGCTCCTTGGTTAATTATTTCTGATCTGCTTAATGTGTTGGCTAGTATGGCATCCCGTGGTGATCTCTGAAGGAACATTTATTTTTAACCAAGCTAAACACCTCTGCAATGAATCATTCCATACCTATCTCGACACACCTGTTGAACGAGGGGCAATGTCTGATTGCCATAAGCAATCCGTTGAAGAATGCTGGATGGCAGAACCTTAATGTATGTTTCATCAGAAGCATGAAATAGATAAAAGAAACTTCCACAAAGGTGAGATGGGAAGAGAAGAACATGGAACATAGAACATCATTAGAGTTGGAAGGGACCTTGGAGATCTTCTAGTCTAACTCCCTCTTCAGTAGAAAACCCTATACCAGTGGTGGCTAACCTTTTTGGGCTCATGCACACACACTCACATGCCAGCACCCAGGAGGCAATGCGCACACCCCACGCCCCCTGCATGCAATCCCCCCATGCCTCCCCACACCGCCCCCCCCTTACCTGTACAACCTTACCTGACAAAACGGGCCTATTTGTCCTGCAGAGGCTTCTTTCAAGCCTCTGGGAGGCCAAAAAACGCCTCAAACTAGCTGAAAATCAGCTGTGAGGCACGTACATGTGCATTGAGGTAAGTTTGCCTGCAGCTTGCATGCTGGCACAAATGGCTCTCCATGCCATCTGTGGCATGCGTGCCATAGGTTCACCATCACAGCCCTATACCATTTCAGACAAATAGTTTGTCCAGTCTCTTCTTAAAAGCCTCCAGTGATGGAGTGCCCACAACTTCTGAAGAGATATCAATGTCTTATATAAATTAAGCAAATAAACACAAAAGAACAAATATGACATTTTGCAGAATGTATTCTGTATTCTGCTTCCACTCAGCATCTGGTGAGAGAGATCTGGAAGAACCAGTTTAGTGGTTAAGGCACCAGGCCGGAAACCAGGAGATTGTGAGTTCTAGTTCCAACTTAGATATCTAAACTGATTGGGTGACTTTGGGCCAATCCCACCATAGGCCTGAAAAACTGTGGGTGACTTTGGGCCAATCACTCTTTCTCTCAGCCCAAATTACCTCACAGGGTTGTTGTGTGGAAAAGAGGAGTAGGAGGAAGTATTAGGCATGTTCGCCATCTTAGTTTATTAAAATAATAAAGTCGAGATGAAAAATATAAAAGAAAAAAAGAAAAAAACCAACAACCCCAGATAAGGCGGTGACGTTTTTTTGACTTTGCCTTAAGATTCAGCAAAGAATGCCTGATCAAAGAGTTTGGTCATTTTTATTAGTATGTGATCACTGCTGCAGGACTTATGTATGTACTATAAAATCTTTCTCAGTTTTGATGAAATGAAAACAGCTCCCTTGGTAGCATAGACATGTCATGTATGTGCATACAGGTCATCTTCAATTTACAACCATTTGTTTAGTAACTCATTGAACTTACAACAGCAGTGGAAAAAGTGACTTACAACTGATTCTTGCAAGTATGACTATCACTGCATTCCCACACTCATATATTTAAAATTCAGATGATTGTTAAATGGCATGGATTTGCAATGATTGCAGTGTCCCAAGGTCATATCTTCACCATTTGTGACCATCCAATCTGGTTTCTGACAAGCAAAGTGAATGCAGGAATCTGGATTCATTTAACAACTGCATGATTCATTTAGCAAGTGCAGTGATTTGTTTAACAACCATGACAAAAAAGGTTGTAAATTCAGGTACGATTCACTTAACAATGCTGAGAGAAGGAAATTATGGTCCCAATGGTAGTCACAATTGAAGGACTACCTATATGTGGATATTCACTTTTTCCACCTTATTTAGAGCTAATACTTCCCTTTTTTGCTTGGCTTTAATACTGTATTTTCCCTATATGTTTGATTTAGTTATATGAGTGATCTTCTCCGACAAAATATATCCATAAAACATTAATAGCAGTTGTTGTTTTATCTTTCATGCATCTAAAACTCAGCAGCATTCAAAGTGCCACTACTGGCAGTAATACCTTCAGGTAGTCCTCAACTTATGAGCACAATTGAGCCCAAAATTTCCATTGCTAAGTGAGACATTTGTTAAGTGAGCTTTGCCTCATTTTACGATGTTTCTTGCCACCGTTGTTAAATGAATCACTGCAGTTGTTAAGTTGGTAACACGGTCGTCAAGTTAATCTGGCTTCCCCATTGACTTTGCTTTTCAAATGGCATAACCCTGGAATATTGCAACTGTCATAAATAGATGCCAGTTGCCAAGCATCCAAATTTTGATCCCACAACCAAAGAGAGGCTGCAACAATCATAAGTGTGAAAAATGGTCATAAGTCACTTTTTTCAGTGCCGTTCTAACTTTGAACTAAACGAATGGTTGTAAGTCACAAAAGACTTAACTATAGCTTTTTTTGTTTTCTTTTCCAAAGGAAAAGATTGGGGAAGAAGTGATTGCAAAAGGAAAGAGAAAGACAACAGAAACTCTATTTAGACAATGCAAAAGGTTAAATTCACCAGATAAACAGGCCCTCCCAAGCATCAGCTAAACTCGCAGGGCTGTTAGAAGGTGCCATAAAGTTAAATTAGCCATTCAGATTGCACTGTAGGATGCCTTGAGCCCAGGACAAATGATAGCCATTGATGCTAAAATCCCTGGTTTGAGGATTAGTTACAGAAGGAGAAAGGATTTATTCAGGCAGATATATCGATATACCTGATTGTGAGAAAGCACATCTTACAATGATTATAAATAATCATTTGCAAGATAGTCAATGTGAAGGATGTGTGTTTCTGTTTATTTTCAGTCATAATGTACATTGAAAATGGTATTTAATTTCGTTGTACAAGGCACAATGACAATAAAGTAAACTAACTAACTAACAACTAACTAACCAGTCGCCCTGAAAAGACAGGAATATCTCAAAAACATGTTGAAAAATATAGGGAATCAACTGGGAGCCACAGGGATATATTCATGTAGCAAATAAGGAATATTAAATAATCTTGGTGAGTATATTTTTTTGAGAAGGAGTAAATATTTGATGTTTATTTCACTCTGCCCAAAACATGAAAATTGTGATCTCTGTGGTAAATTTAAAAGTTGGAATTTTAAAACAAGGAAATTGGCTGGTTGGGAGAGTTGAAGTCCATAGATGTTTAACATTGCCAAGATTGGGCACCTCGGATCTAACAAATTCCTGAAAGCTTAGCTTTCAGTCAAATTATCCATCAATAGATATACAGATAAATCAGTGTGAGGTAGTGTGCGGTGTGCAGTATTTATATGTAGTATTTCTGCAGTATTTATATTAAGAAGAATAGGGTAGGATAGGATAGGATAGGATAGGATAGGATAGGATAGGATAGGATAGGATAGGTACGAAGGGAGATCTTCCATCTAGTCCAACCTGCTGCTCATACGCTACACCATTTCAGACAAGTGGCTGTCCAGTCTCTTAAAAATCTCAAGTTATTAAGCATCCACAACTTCTGAGGGCAACCCCTTCCACTGATCAATTGTTCTCACTGTTAGGATGTTTCTCCTTAATTCCAGATTGCTTCTCAACTTGATTAGTTTCCATCCATGGTTTCTTGTCTTGCCTTTTGATGCTTTGGAGAATAATTAACCCCCCTCTTCTTTGTGGCAGCCTCTCAAATACTGGAATACTGCTATCATGTCCCCCCTAGTACTTCTTTTCTCTAGACGGGCCAAACCCAAATCCTGCAATCGTTCTTCATATGTTTTAACCCACAGGCTTTTAATCATCTTAGTTGTACTTCTTTGCATTTTTTTCCAAAGCCTCAACATCTTTTTTGTAATGTGGTGACCAAAACTAGATGCAGTATTCAAGGTGTGGTTTTACTAAGATTTATTATAAAAGTGGTACTAATACTTCCTGTGATTTTGCTTCTATGCCTCTGTTTATACAACCAAGGATTGCATTAACTTTTTTGGCTGCTGCCACACACTGTTGGCTCATGTTTAAGTGATCGTTCACTGGAACTCCAAGGTCCCTCTCACAGTTACTGTTTTTGAGCTAGGTTTCACCTAAGCAGTAAACCCGCCACCAAACCAAACCAAACCAAACCAAACCAAACTAGCAGAGCAGATTATTAGACAGTAGCTTGCCCTGTCAGTTTGGTGGGGCTAAGGTTTCCCCTTTCATGGTTCCTTAATTAGTATTGTTTTCTGCCTGTTTGTTTGTCTGGTGTTAGTCTGATTTAAAGAGAGTCAGTAGAGCCTTCATTCTAAAAGAAAAATGATGTTGTAACTCCAGTAGTGTTCTTACCATTCTACACTGTTGCCTTCTCTCTTTGTGCATGGGTGCGTTGACTGCTATCTATTGAACTGAATATGAATATGCTGAATAGTCAAGACCTTGTTGATCCAAGCTCTGTAAAGGATCTTGGAGTAATCATTCCTAATGATCTAAGTGCTATAGCCCACTGTAACTACACAGCCAAAAAGGCTTTAAGAGTTGTTAACCTAATCCCATGTAGCTTTTTCTCTGGTAATATCACACTACTAACTAGAGCATACAAAACATTTGCTAGACCAATACTTGAGGACAGCTCATCAGTCTGGAACCCACATTACGTATCTGATAAGAAATATTTCACAAGAAGAGTTCTCCACTCCTCTACTCATTGGAGAATACCTTATGCCACCAGACTTGAAAAACCTTGAATTACGCTGTCTTCGGTCTGATCTAAGTATGGTATATAAAATCATACATTGCAATGACTTACCTGTCAATGAATACTTCAGCTTCAACCATAACAACACAAGAGCATACAATTGATACAAACTCAAGGTTAACCGCACCAAACTTGATTGCAGGAAATATGACTTCAGCAACAGAGTGGTCAATGTCTGGAATACTTGACCTGACTCTGTGGTTTCTTCCCCAAACCCCAAAAACTTGAACCTTAGACTGTCTACTATTGACCTCACCTAAGAGGTCTGTAGGGAGTGTGCATAAGCGCACCAACATGCCTACCGTCCCTGTCCTATTGTTTCTTTTATTTTTCTTATATGTACCCGTTTCATGTATTCATAACTATGTATACTTATACCTATTATCTTGTAAGTGATTGACAAATCAAAATAAATAAAATAAAAATAAAACTTGGACCTTAGAGATGTTGATTTGAGCAGAATATGAATACCATTTGGGGGATTGAATCCCAAATGCTGGACCCTGCCATCTAAGAATCGGTTCTACTGTGGGAAAGCCAGATTCATTAAACAACCATTTGACTAACTTAACTATTGCAGTGATTCACTTGACAGCGGAGCAAGGTAGGTCGTAAAATGGGGCAAAATTCATTTTAAACAACTTTCTTGCTTAGCAACATAAATTTTGGGCTCAATTGTAAGTCGAGACCTATCTCCAGCAACCTGTGAGTTCTCACCCTGCTTTAGACATAAAACACAGCTGGGTGACTTTGGTCTTGTTAAGTTCTGCGCATGGGCGTTAAGAAGGAGACGAGCCGGTGAACAGTGAACTTCAAACTCTTTATTAACATGGTGTAACAGCTCAGCTCAACGGCCACAACAGCCCCCTTTATATAGGCAAGCTCTTGAGCATTTAACCAATGAAAACACAGGGAGCGCTAGCTCCGTTAAACAATGGGAGAGGCTCGTTAATAGCCAATCAGATTCTCCTGAATGGACCAATCCGATGTCGCTATTATCGGCCAATCAGAAGTGCAGGGCCAGAACCCTGCTCTCAATAATCTTTATTCAAGCACTTTTATTAATTCACAACACCCCTTCCCCCCGGGTTCCGTTTAAGGGGTGCGGTCATGTAGTCTTTGAGGTAGGCAGGTTGTTTTAATTGTCTATTTGATTTACGTTGTCCTCCCGGTATTTGGCTACAGTCTTGTTGGGGTAGGACGTTATCTGGTGAACAGGTTGCCTCCAGTTCTGTATCCAAATTTTCGTTGCCGCTAATGTTCTCGGCATTTCCTTGAGGCGAGCTTACCCCCATCCCCGATCCTTCTTCACGTGTTGCCTCTGAGCGGTTATTTCTTCCGCTTATGCTTTCTGCTGTTTCAAATTCAGCTTCCTCGGCGTCTCCTCCCCCCTCAGTTTGGAAGTCAGGGGACTGGGAGATCCCTGACTGCAGCCTTGAACGCAGCTGATCAATATGGCGCTTCCATATTCTATCTTCGCGACATTTCACGCGGTACGATCTGGGGCCGGTTACTTGGATTACAGTTGCCTCGACCCACAACGGATCGCCCAAAAAGTTCCTAGCGAAAACCAAGTCGCCTACCTGGAAGTTACGGCATTTCCCGCTGGATCCGTGTGGTTTTTCAGGTTCATATGATGAGTGTAGACCGTCGAGGTCGGAGCGGAGCTTCCGCCCCATCAATAACTCGGCTGGAGTTTTGTTGGTGACGCTGTGCGGAGTGATATGCTGCAAAAGGAGTATCCGGTTAATCTTGTCTTCGATATCGCCATAGTCCATTTTATGCAAGGTTTTCTTGACGAATTGTAGCATGCGCTCGGCCCTTTCGTTGGCCGCAGGATGCACCGGTGAAGTCAGTGCATGGTGAATACTGCGGTCCACCAGGTACTGTTCAAAGGACAGCGCGGTAAATTGGGGCCCGTTGTCGGATACCAGAACGTCTCATTTGTGTTGCAAATCATCTGTCTAGTTTCCTGATGACTGATTCGGTTGTTGTATTTCTCATCTCATGGATTTCAAGCCAGTTCGAGTAGGCATCCACCGTTAATAAAAATGTGTGTTCTTTGGTAGGTCCCGCAAAGTCCAGATGAATACGGGACCATGGTCCTCTCGGTGTTTCCCATTCTGTCGGGGTTGCTTTCGGAGGGGCGTTGCTAACTTCCTGGCATTTGTGACAAGCTTTTACCCAGGCTTTGATCTGCTTGTCGATACCTGGCCACCACACGTAGCTTCGTGCGAGGGCTTTCATGCGCACGATGCCGGGGTGGCCATCGTGCAAGGTTCTTAGTATCGTTCGTCATAACCCCTCTGGGACAACAACTCTATCTCCCCAGATAATGCAGCCCTTCTGGGAAAACAGTTCAGTTTGTCGATTTTTGAATGGGACGTAGTTGTCAAGTATCTGGTCCAATGGCCATCCGCGCTCGACACAGCTGAGGACTCGTGCCAAAATGGGGTCGCGTTTCGTTTCAATCGCGATATCTCGGGCTGTTAGTGGCGGTGTTCGAAGCGTCT
>BHEV01011868.1:0-10605 GCA_004319985.1 Emydocephalus ijimae
TGCAGACCTAACTGTCTCTGAAATAACTTGCTGCAAAACTCGCCTACCAAATGAAGCCTCAGCAGAAGCAAATACATCAATATTATAATTGCTAATAAATGGAGATGGAGAAGCCCAGGTTGCAGCTCAGCAAATCTCTATTGTAACTTGGGTCGCCCATGCTGCTGCGGTGGCTGCACTTTTAGTGGAGTGAGTGGTAATGCCTTGGGGCACTGGAATTGAGTGAGAGTCATACGACTTAGCGATGGGGGCCCTTAGCCATCTACCTATGGTAGAGGGTGAAAACTTGCACCCCAGGGTGTAAGGCTGAAAGGACACGAAGAGGGCTTCTGTCTTTCTGGAGGGCGCCGTGCGCTCTATGTAGATGCGTAAGGCCTTTCTTACGTCCAAGCGGTGCCATTGGTGTTCGAGCCTGTGTGATGGACATGAGCAAAAATTTGGGAGCACCAGCTCTTGAGCTCTATGGAATGCCGAATTAACTTTTGGAATGAAGGAGGGATCTGGTCTGAGAACTTCTCTATCCAAATGGAAAATGCAGAGATCTTTGCGCACCGATAATGCAGCTAGTTCGGAGATTCTTTAGGCAGATGTAATTGTTATCAGGAAAACTACTTTGTAGGTTAGAAATCGAACCGTCGTGGTCCTTAGTGGCTCGAAGGGACTTGTAGTAAGGGCCAATACTACCTTATTTAAGTCCCAAGTTGGATATCAGTGCACTACGGGAGGCTCAAGTTCTTGGCACCGCACAGAAAACTGCGACTGTGAGGGTGATGAGATATGGAGGTAAGATCATCCCAAGATATGACCGAAGCCAGAGTATTGGGTGATAACCCTTTGTTTAGGCCCTCCTGTAAAAATTCTAATAACTGCGCTACTGATAGGGAAGTGGGGTTGATCTGAACCCTTTGACACTAACAGCAGAAGCTAGACCAGGTGGCCTCATAGATTCAGTTCATCGAAGGACGTCGAGCTGACTGAATAGTGTGAATAACTTGAGTAGAAAAAGTGTTCATCAATCAGACATTGCTGTTCAACTTCCATACAGCTAAGTTTAGCCATTGGGGGTCCTGGTGTAGCACTGGGCCTTGAGACAGCGATATGACCGATGATGGAATCCTCCACCGAGGTACTGTTGAGAGGTCCTTCAGGTCCGTGAACCATGCTCGCTTTGGCCAATAAGGAGCCACTAATAGCAGGTCCACTTTTTATTCCAGCAATTTCTGAATCAATTTGGGGATCACAGGGAGGGGAGGAAAGGTGTATAGCAGTCTGGTGGGCCAGTGACATCTGAGGGCGTTTACGTCCTCCGCTCCCTGCGATGGGTAATCAGAAATGAATCAGGGAAGCTGTGCATTGGGTGGGGAGGCAAACAGGTCAACTACTGGTCGGTCCAACCTCTGAGTAGCCTCCAGAAAGATCTTGGAGTCCAGACGCCACTATGATTGGTCTAACGTGGCTCTGCTGAGCCAATCTGCTTGTACATTCGCTACTCCAGATATGTGCTCCGCCTATAGAGAGAGAAGATGGATTTTGGCCCACAGGAATAGTCTTTCTGCTTCCCTCATTAGTAGATTAGAATGAGTGCCCCCTTGTTTGTTGATATAGGCCTATGTAGTTATGTTGTCTGTTAAGACGAGCACGTGTTTGCAATGGAGATGCAAGAGGAACTGTCAGAGTGCCAAGTACACCGCTCTCAATTTTAGCCAGTTGATATTGTGTGCCTTCTCTGAATCCGTCCAAAGACCTTGCACTGTATGTGATTGGAAGTGGGGCCCCCCATCCCACTAGACTGGCATCTGTTGTAACAATCGACCTGTGTGGATCCTTGAAAGGGCATCCCTTGTTGATTTCGGGTCGTGTCCACCATCGTAGAGACTTGAGAATGGTTGATGGAACTTTTATGTGAGTCCTGGCGTCATCTCTCCTGGTGCGTTGGTATGGCAATAGGAACCATTGCAGGGTTCTTGCATGGAACCGGGCCCAAGGGATAATAGAAATACAAGAAATCTTTTTTCCAAACAATTTAGAAAGGAGACATAGTTGTACTTTCCTAAGAGTTCTGATCTGTTGAGCCAAATCTCTAATGCTTTCTTGTCTGTCAGGGGAGAGGAAAACTTTGCCTTCCAGGGTGTCAATGGTGGCGCCAAGATGAATGAGTCTAGTAGAGGGTGTTAAATGACTTTTTGACCAATTGATTAAGAACCCATGTTGTTGTAGGGTTACAAGTGTAGTTTGAGTGTTCGGATTTGCTTGATTGATGGAAGATGCCAGAAAAAGAATGTCATCCAAGTAGCATTGAAGTCGGATGGACCTATCTCTGAGTGATGCTGCCAAGGCAGCCAAGACCTTTGTAAAAGTTCTGGGAGCTGAAGCTAGGCCAAATGGGAGAGCAATATATTCGTAATGGACGTTGTTGTAACAGAAATGAAGGAATTTGAAATGTGAGGACCTAATTGGGATATGTAAGTAAGCTTCCATGAGGTCTATGGAGGTAAGGACATAGTTTTTTCTGATGCTGAGTAAGATGGATTGGAGAGTGGTCATTTTAAATTTTCAGTAAACTAAGTATTGGTTTAGATGTTTTAAGTCCAGGATTGCCCTCCATACCCCCAAACTTTTAGGGACAACGAAGAGGTGTGAATAAAAACCAAGACCTTTTTGATTAGAAGGGATGGGTTGTGTGGCCCTGATCTCTGGTAGATGTGCTATGGCTGTGTCCATGAGAAACCTTTTTTCTGCATCCCTGGAAATTGGGGACTTCATAAAAAAATCCAGGGGGGTGGAGCTGAACTCCAGTGTCAGACCAAATCGTACTGTATTCTTGACCCATGCGTCGGTAGAGGAGTCCCATTGGTTGGCAAACATTTTTAGGCGACCGCCTATGGGAATCTCATTGTGGTCATTACTTGGACCTGCGGAAGGGCCTAGATCCTGTTCCTCAAAATTGTCTCCTAGGATGGAGGCCCCTTCTATATCTGCCCCCAGGTTCAATTCTACCTGTCTGTTGTCTGAATCCAGGCTGTCTTTGAAATCTTGGATAGTAGGGTTGGTAGAAGGGGCGAAAGGGACCCCTATGAAAGGGCTGTGGTGATCTGGACTCTGATTGATGAAAAAGAGAGGGAAGAATTTTCTTTTTGGTTCTGGTTTCAATTAGGAGGGGTTCAAGCACACTGCCAAATAGTTTGTTCTCCAAGATGGGATCTGAGGCAAGCTGCCACTTGTGCTTGACCTCTGCCTGCCAATTCCTGAGCCAAAGTAACCTTCTAGCTGCAATTTGGGAAGCAATGGCCCTCGAGGAAAATTTAACTACATTGAAGGTAGCATCTGCCAAAAACTGTGCAGCGGTGATTAATTTAGCCACATCTTGATGTGCCCTCATGTTTGAGGCTGGAATGGTATCCCTCAGGTGGCGGAGCCATCTGTGAGATGATCTGGTGAAAAAGGAGGCGGCTGTGGCCGCTCTGATGGCCCATGCATCCGAGATGTGTGTCCTGCAGAGGGCTAGTTCTGCCCTCTTTTCCTCAGGCTTGAGAGCCTCTTCAGCTTCACTTGGGATAGCTGAGGAAGATGCAAGCACAATTGTCCACTTGTCCACTTCTGGTGTGTTTAGAAATTTAGAGAACTTGGGTGCCAAATTATAATATTTTTTATCATGTCCTGTGGGAGTGGGATATGAGGCTGCTGCAGGCCATTGTTTTTGCACTAAATTGGAAAATGTGTGACACAGGGATAACCTCTGCCTCAGTGACTGGTTGAGAGAATATGAGATCCTCTGCCTCCCCTGGAGTATTTGGTGGGGGAGGCATACCCTATTATCCAGCCGTGTGGTGTTCTTGGCCTTAAACAGCAGGGATTTAAATAATTGTGGGTGGAATAATCCTGTAAATACGGGGAGGTCAGGTGAGAGGCCTTCATCGTCAGACACCCCCCTTTCGAGCAGATCCACCTCTGACAATACCTGGTCAAGGGTGTGAACCAATCCCTCCTCCATTTGATCCATTGGATCTCCTTGATCTCCCATATCCTGTGTGTACTGAGGGTCTCTGACAGTGGGCAATGATAGATCTGCGGGGGGGCATACCTGATGAAGATGTGAATCTGTGATGCCCAGAGATCGTTCAGAAAGAGATCTGCAAACCGAAACTGAGGGTGTTCGTCCTGTCTGAATAGCTTGTTGGACGCCTGCTGATATGCCCTTCTGGATAGCTAGCTCCATCCACGCCCTCATGTTGGCAGGAATTTCCTCCGGAAATTCGTCCTCTTGTCTGAGGCCAGCTGCAGTTGGCGCGAATGTTGCCTCTGGGGCCCTCTTTGGGGAGAGAATGTTAGAAAGAGCCTCTTGGGGAGGTTGTATCGATATGCTGCTCCTTCTGGATACATCCAGAGGGGCGGTTGGAGGGTTCTGGGCCTGTGAGGTAGAGGGTATGATGAGTTGTGAAGAGGTGGGCTATGCAGCTGCTCGTGTATGTTTTTCCACCTGCCTTTCTAATGCCTGATGGTGTCTGCATGCATCTTTCTCTGCTGCCTTAGAGGTATTTTTGGTCTCCGTGGACTTACCTCTATTTTTAGTAGTTAGTCTAGATCTGCAGTTGCTGGCCATGGTAATGCCTTTGATAGATTAGCAATGTAAAGAGGCTATGAAATTAGGTGGCTGGAATACGTAGGGGCCTGCTCCCTTAAAGGGCAGGGGATCCTGGAATAAATAGTTCCCAGATGCCTTTAGTAAATGTTGTCTCCTTGTTCTGTTTTGCTTTGTTATACATACAAACATACATACATACATACGCACACGCATACACACACACACACGCACATTTATCTATTTTAATAACTTACAGATTTGTAGAATTTTAGTCAAGTCAATTTTTGAATAAAGTACTTTTAATATCAAATATAAAGACCAGAACACCCCCCTCCAGACCTGGCACCGATATGAGGGCACAGAGGTCTGTAATTGATAATTAGATCAGTTTAGCTGCACTTATTGCCTCTGGAATCCAGTAGTTCAAGTCCTCTATCATCCAGTGAAGGGAAACCTTGTTGGGTAACTTGCCTCACAGACAGTAACAATTACTCAGCAAATTTAACCATGCGACCTTTAAAATGGCAGCTGCCTTGTGGCAGAATGAAAATGAAAGCAGCTATTACCGCCTGGCCGGCTGAAAGCAAAACCGCTCAGCGGGAAGGCTCAGGGGCTAATTCCCTGCCCTGAGGTGTTCTGCGGGGAAAGCCTCATTATAAAAGGAAAAAAGGCTGTACTGTTTAAGTTGGGGCTTGATAAAAGGAAAAAAGGCTGCACTTTTAAATTGAAGCTTCAAACCTCGAAGGGAAGAGCGTTTACTCAGCTGGCTGGGAGATCGGAGAGATAAGCCTCCTTGTTTAGAAGTTTAAGGCAGCATCTCTGAAACAGAGGCTTTTAGCCTCGGCAGATTGGAAAGATAAGCCGCCGCATTTATGAGGCTGGAACATAAACAAAAAATGAGCAAAATGACTTTTGGAGGTTCCCAGGGGTAGTTAGTGACAGAAACTATGGTTTTACCTGACCTGAGAAATAAATCAGCTAAATCGCCAGTGTTCTGTTCCTACCAGGAAAACAATAACACAACCTGTCTGAAGAAAGGCTGAGCTAAAACTGGGGATACTAAGGAGGAGTCTCGAGGAGGAGGAGTGTCTCAAGTTTAAGCCCAGCCTTCCTAGAAGGGACTGAAGCACCTTCCCATCACTGGATGCTCTGAACAACTCATGGGAGAATATTAAGGTTACATCAAAAAGGATTACATGTACCAACTCCCCTCACTTTCTTCTTCCATTGAAGAATTGCAGATACACGGATCTGACACTATCTGTATTTCAGCTATGATTTTTGGATGGCTACCGTAGCTAGTGAGAAACAACAAAAGACTAGATTTGTGGGGCAATTTTTTCAGAAGTTACTGTTCTATCACTACAACCACCAGAAATGGTAATTCTATTCTTTATAATTATATTTTTCCCTTAAACTGCCCCGCAAACCTGTGGTTTCTAGATATAATCCCATGTGTGAAAGAATATCCACTTATGCAAATGATACATTTTACAGTATCCACTATGTTACCAAAGGACATCTTGATTTCACCACATGCTGGATTATTATGAATGGAATGTGTGCAGGCTGTATTTTTTTTAACAATATGTAGCATAAAGACAGATTGAGAACATCACAATTTATACCTGACATTTTTCCTAAGGAAGCGTCAGTGATTGATCTTTTCTTGTGAATAAGGAAATCTGGATCTATCTTTCCCAAGTCAGTGCTGTGCTTTTGGGATCAGGCTGGCTGTGAAATCTGGAAAGGCTGTGGAATGAAATTGACTAATTGAAAACATTTTCATATTTGAGATTCAAACCAGAACTTAATATGAAGACAAAATAAAACAAATGCATGCAGTTTTTTTAAGTAGTTGACAGAAAAAGCTTGAGGAAAACAATTAGCATGAGGTATGCTGGATGCCCTAAGTATGCTGGATACTTTCGACAGTAAAATTATCAGTGTAGGCTGCTGATTTACTGTTCTGGAGCTTTGATTTGTGGCATTGTTTCTTCCTAATTGGCCTAATAAACACTTTTGTATTTTTATGATCAGTTATTCTGTACATTTGAAAAAAAAATCTGTTGTCAGTAAGATCATATGTTACCTTTATAAAATCTAACCTTCTCTTTTTCTGCTGCTTATTTTCCAGATAACTGGTGTTATCCTTCTTGCTGTTGGTGTCTGGGGGAAGTTGACTTTAGGCACTTATATATCACTTATTGCTGAAAACTCCACTAACGCTCCATATGTTCTCATCGGGACGGGTACCACAATCATTGTGTTTGGACTGTTTGGTTGCTTTGCAACATGTCGAGGCAGCCCATGGATGCTGAAACTGGTGAGGAGGTTAAATAATGTCATTCTAAAAAGCTGAAGGTTCAAGTACACCATCAAGTATATATGCAACCAACAAGGGACCATAGATCACTTTATTTGTATAATTTTGTCATTTATCATTTTCTGGAATGCCCCAAATACAATGCCAGATTAGAAATAATAATAATTTGTTTGAAAAACTATATCCAAAGATGAAATTCACAGTTCAACAGTTCAACTTCTTTCAACAATGTGCATATTTGTTATTAATATATAACGCAATAATAGCTTGGTTTGAAAAGAAAGATGCTGATCTCTTTAAAATCTGGGAAATAATTCAATTATGCCAATAACTTTTATTTTTTCTGCCATTCACTAATTTCTATTCTCAGGAATAGATCGGATTCAGAAAAGAGTTGTGGTGACTTAGGTGTGAGTCTGAATATGTTAATTTTCCAGAGTAGTTTCAAATTTGGAATAAACCATGGGCTGAGTTGAAAGAATTGGAACAACTACAGTATTTTAGAAAACAGAGTAAACAATTCTAAATAATTCTTGGGAATTTGTATGTAATAAAGAAAGAAAAAATCAAATACATACTTTTGCCACTAAGCCCAGGTAGTCCTCAATTTATGACAATTTGTCATAAATGATTTATGACAATTTGTCATAAATTGTATTTAAAGTTATAACAATGCTGAAACAAAAATGACTTACCACTGATCCTTACATTTATGACCATCACAATGTCCCATGTTCGCTTGATAAAAATTTAGGCACTTGGCAACCATCATGCATATATGAAGTTTCAGTGCCCCACAGTCACTTGATTGCTATTTGCCACCTTCCCAGCTGGCTTCCAATAAGGGAAGTTAATGGGGGAAACTGGATTCACTAATGATGATGGCAAAAATGTCATTAAATTGGGTGTAACTCACTTAATAATTTCATCGCTTAGTGGTGGAAATTTCAAACCCAAGTATAGTTGTACTATATGTATAGTTACAGTTCCTCTATACATTTTCATATAGGTTTTCCATCACAGGGAAAAAGTAATTAATATGAATCTTGGGGGTGGGAGGAGGGGAGTGATGGAGTACTACAGGCATATCCAAATCAGTGGTGGGATTCAATTTTTTTTGCTACCGGTTCTGTGGGCATGGCTTAGTGGGCATGGCAGGGGAAGGATACTGTAAAATCTCCATTCCCACCCCACTCCAGGGGAAGGTTACTGCAAAATTCCCATTCCCTC
The DNA here is from genome assembly GCA_004319985.1 of Emydocephalus ijimae. Taxonomy (NCBI): domain Eukaryota; kingdom Metazoa; phylum Chordata; class Lepidosauria; order Squamata; family Elapidae; genus Emydocephalus; species Emydocephalus ijimae. The sequence continues at coordinate 8,139 of BHEV01011868.1, forward strand.
CCCACCCCACTAACCTGCTTTCCAGCTACGTTCTCCTGTGCAGGGCAACAAAAGAAGATCCAGCTGATCAGCTGGGACTCGGGAGGCAGAGAATAAAGCGGGGTGGGGACAGTCAGAGATGGTATTTGCCAGTTCTCCAAACTATTCAAAATTTCTGCTACCGGTTCTTTAGAACTGGTCAGAACCTGCTGAATACCATCTCTGATCAAAATCCATGTCATTGAGATAGCAGCTTACCTTGATAATAAACACTTTGGCTGCAATTCTGAAGTTTACAGATAAGAGATCAATAAGCACATGTTAGCAGAGTTTTCTCTGGCAGCAGCTCTCAACTAGCTGCCTTGAATGAGCTGAGAATCAGAGCCAGCTGGCAGCTGTTGCTGGTGAATACACTGCAGAAATCCTTGCTCAGGTTGGCTCTATGGCAGCGGTGGTGAAACCTGTGGGCCATGGCCCACTGGTGGGCTTTGAGAAAATTTTGGTGGGCTGCAGAGAAATCTCGCCCCCAGAGCACTCTTCCAAAGCAAATAATCTAGGCTGCTCAGAAACACAAGGCTGCACCACCCACATTTCCCGCGGGAACCCTCTCTGCCCCCTCACTCTTTACCCAACAAACTTGCCTGCTAAATTACTATTTTTCCTTTTTCCATCCATCATCTCTTCTGCTTTGCCGAGAGGTTTAGATTAGCTAGGAAGCAGGAAATGGTTGGATTTTTTGCTTTCTAGCTAGTCTTTAGATCTTCAGCTCTGCTTTTAACCTCCCTGAGGACTGAAGGTTTGCTTGCAAACAAATTCAGTGCAGACTCATGGCAAGCACATTTGAGAGACTGAGCTAGCTGATGGCAGATAGATAGATCACTGAATGATTCTGTGAGCAACTCAATCTGCCTGCTTTGCCTGATTTTGGGTAAAAGTTGCTCTTTTTTATTAAAAAAAATATCAATATTTACATACATGGTGTGTTGTGAGTTAATTTTGTGAGTTTGCTTGCAAGCAAATTTTATGTGACAGACTGAGCTAGCCAATGGCAGATCGATAGATCTCTGAATGAATCTGTGATTCTGTGAGCAACTCAATCTGCCTGCTTTGCCTGATTTTGAGTAAAAGTTGCTCTATTTAATAAAAAAATCAATATTTATACAAATATTTAGAATATTTACATATTTACAAGCCATGCCCAGCCAGTCACATGACCACCAAGCCACACCCACAAATTAGGCCATGCCCACAGAACCGCTTTGTGGCCACTGGGATCTAAAATTATTAGTTTGGTGCTCTCTGAGGTCCAAAAGGTTGGCGACCCCTGCTCTATGGTACCCTGGAAGCTGCAGCTGCATGGAAGGCAGATGCCACTGATTTGTAATGGAACTATAGTTTTAGCCATTTAAAATATATACTTCTAATTTTTAAGTGCTTTTGAATAAAAGTAAATATTTATTTCAGGATTTGTTTTTTGCCTGATTGTTCAAGCCAGATAGTTTTTCTGTGCAATCGAAAAACCCGTGTAAATCATGATTCATGTAATACTGCATCCACCTCCTAAATCAGGCTCACCAAAGTAGTCAATATTGACCCGCAAGAGTTGACGAGATTCTTGTATGTCCCATTGTACATGTATGTTTTTCTGTGTGTTTATTTAGAAGCTTAGAAGAAACTTTCTACACAAGAATAAAATATCAGTTAGAAACATACTGTAGAACAATAAAGACTTCAGAAATAACAGAGTACTAAAATAGCCAGATGGCAGTATTGTTCCTTTCACTTTTCAATTCTCATAAGATTCTTAAAATATGTATATTACTGTTGCCCTTGTCTTTTTTTTTTTTTTTTGGTAAATTTTATTTGAGTTTTCACAAAGAGAAAAAAATACAAATAAAACATCTTTTTTGAAAGCAGCATAATCCTGGGTTACATTCCTTCATACAGACACAAATTCAGGTTCATGCTCATTTTTATATTCTATTCCATATCTTATTACTATTTTACATTTTCTGCATAGCTTCTCCCCTCTTTTAATTTTCTCAATTTTATTTTAATTATCTCATCTCAATTCAAATGATTGTATTTATATTTTTTGTCTGTTCTGTTTCAATTATCTATTATCTTTTCTCATTAAACAAAATTTCTCCTGTAGTTACTGATTGGAGTATGACGCCTTGATATCTTTTCCCTAAAGTTGGAACATTCAATATAATACATAACTTCCATTCGGATTCTGCTTGGTACATTCTTAAAATACACACTGTATTCTTAAAAAAAGAAAAAATATATAAATGTATATAATTAAAACAACATTCCATTCCAATTTGATTCTATCATTAATATTAATATTCATTAAAGTCTTAACATCTTTAACATTACTTTTCAATTAAATATCATGCTTCTGTGGGAACAATTATAAGCTTTCCATAGTTAATCCCCCCCCTTCACTTATATTTTATAAAACATTAACTAATTAAAATGTTCC
>BHEV01011873.1:0-19423 GCA_004319985.1 Emydocephalus ijimae
CATGGGCGCTAAGAATGGAGATGAGCCGGTGAAACGGTGAACTTCAAAACTCTTTATTAACATGGTGTAACAGCTCAGCTCGTAGCTGAAACGGCCCCCTTTATATAGGCAAGCTCTTTAGTATTTAACCAATGAAACACGGGGAGTGCTAGCTCCGTTAACCAATAGGAGAGGCTTGTTAATAGCCAATCAGATTCTCCTGAACGGACCAATCCGATGTCCCTGACTGTAGCCTTGAACGCAGCTGATCAATATGGTGCTTCCATATTCTATCGTCGCGACATTTCACACGGTGCGATCTGGGGCCGGTTACTTGGACTACGGTTGCCTCGACCCACAACGGATCGCCCGAAAAGTTCCTAGCGAACACCAAGTCACCTACCTGGAAATTACGGCATCTCCCGCTGGATCTGTGTGGTTTCTCAGGTTCATACGATGGGTGCAGACGGTTGAGGTGGGAGTGGAGCTTCCGCCCCATCAATAACTCGGCGGGAGTTTTGTTGGTGACGCTGTGCGGAGTGATATGCTGCAAAAGGAGTATCCGGTTAATCTTGTCTTCTATATCGCCATAGCCCATTTTATGCAAGGTTTTCTTGACGAATTGTACCATGTGCTCGGCCCTTCCGTTGACCGCAGAATGCACCGGCGAAGTCAGTGCATGGCGAATACCGCGGTCCGCCAGGTACTGTTCAAAGGACAGCGCGGTAAATTGGGGCCCGTTGTCGGATACCAGAACGTCTGGTAATCCGTGTGTTGAAAATAGTCTGTCTGGTTTCCTGATGACCGCTTCGGTTGTTGTATTTCTCATCTCATGGATTTCGAGCCAGTTCGAGTAGGCATCCACCGTTAATAAGAATGTGTGGCCTTTGGTAGGTCCTGCAAAGTCCAGATGAATACGGGAACATGGTCCCCTCGGTGTTTCCCATTCAGTCGGGGTTGCTTTCGGTGGGGCGTTGCTTACTTCCTGGCATTTGTGACAAGCTTTGACCCATGTCTCGATCTGTTTGTCGATGCCCGGCCACCACGCATAGCTACGTGTGAGGGTTTTCATGCGCACGATGCCGGGGTGGCCATCGTGCAAGGTTCTTAATATGGCTCGTTGTAGCAGCTCTGGGACAACGACTCTATCACCCCAGATAATGCAGCCCTTCTGTGAAAACAGTTCCGTTTGTCGATTCTTGAATGGGGCGTAGTTGTCAGGTATCTGGTCCAATGGCCATCCGCGCTCGACCCTGTTAAGCCTGTGTTCCCCAACCAGGGTTAAGGAGACAAGCTAAACAGAATGTGCAGCGTTGGTCAGATAGGCACACAGATAAATGAGTGAGATAAGTTTGTATGTTTGTTAACATACAGTAAAAATAACAGATACGCTTGTGCTATCAAAAATATAGTTTATTCCACTTAGAGTTTATAGCATAGTCAAAATAACAGTCCATTAGTCATGTATCGTTTAGTCAGTCAATTCAAGGATATTCAATTAGCAAAGTCCGTGTAGAATATCCAATGTCAGTTCACTTACAAATAAATCAGTCCTTTCTCTCTCCCGTTCCAGTAGGGGAAAAACGCAGTCTTCATCCAGTAATTAGGGATCATCAAGCCAGAGAGAGCAAGCTGCCGTTGACTTGCTTCTTTTATGGTGCTTTTTACAACCACTCCCTTAATTACATTCCTACAGTTAAAGTTGCAGACACTTTAACTAATAAACCATGATAACATATTTATTATTTTACCTAAACCAGTTGGAGTAAACAATGTTATCCCTAACAGACCCAACTGAGGACTCGTGCCAAAATGGGGTCGCGTTTTGTTTCCATCGTGATCTCTTGGGCTGTTAGTGGCGGTGTTCGAAGTGTCTCGATCTGCAGCGTTGTAACCGTTGGAGCGGGGTCATCAATGGTCTCCGGAAGTGGTGCACGGCTCAATGCGTCAGCGTGGGGAATGGCCTTCCCCGGGCGGTGTTGCAACTTGTAATTATATGCAGCCAAGAATTCTGACCAGCGAGTCATTCTGGGGGATAATATATATGGGGTTGGCCTATCTCCTGCTATTATTCCCATCAAAGGTTTGTGGTCAGTCACTATAGTAAAGGCTCGGCCATACACATATTCATGAAATCTCTTAACAGCAGACACAATATCAAGGGCTTCTTTATCAATTTGACTGTAATTGCGTTCTGCTTTTGATAGCGTCTTTGAGAAATAGGCAACAGGGGCTTCATTTCTGTTTGGCAAAACGTGGCTCAAAATGGCGCCCACTCCGAATGACGATGCATCACACGTGATCATTAAAGGAAAAGTCTCGTTATACTGCATCAGAACAGCGTCAGAAGTCAATAATTCTTTCACATTTCGAAACGCCTGCTCCTCTCTATGTCCCCATACCCAGGTTGCTTTTTTGTCCAACAAACGATGTAGGAGTTCGGCTACGGTTGCTTTGTGAGGCAGGAAAATGTTATAAAAATTGATAAGGCCTAGAAAAGCCTGGAGGTCGGCCTTATTTCGGGGTTTTGGGGCATTTTTGATTGCCCTAAGTTTGCTATCGATGGGGTGAATGCCATGGCTATCTATTAAATATCCTAAAAATTCTACACGATCTGTACAAAGTTGACACTTGTTTTTTTTAACTTTGAGCCCTGCATCTTTGAATCTTTGGAGAACCAACCTCAAGCGATCCCTTAGTACTTTTCGGGTCGGGGAAGCGATTAACACATCATCAAAATATGGGATAACGCCCTTTATCCCTTGTAATAGTCTTTCCATCAAACTTTGAAAGATTCCCGGGGCTACGCTTACCCCGAACTGGAGTCGGTTACATTTAAACGCACCTCGGTGCGTAACGATCGTTTGGGCTTCTGCCATTTTTTTGTCTACAGGCAGTTGTTGGTATGCCTGGGCTAAGTCTAGTTTAGCGAAGACTTTTCCGCCCCCCAGGGAATGGAGGAGGTGTTGCACCACCGGTAGCGGGTAAGCGTTTTGTTGAAGGGCGTGGTTCAGGGTGGCTCGGTAGTCCCCACAAATTCTGATCGATCCTTCCGGCTTGATGGGCGTCACGATTGGGATTTCCCAGAGAGAGTGATCGGTTGGCTCTAACACACCCTGGGCTATTAATTTATCAAGCTGCTCGTCAGTCTTTGGTTTAAGGGCAAATGGAACTCGACGAGGCTTAAGGCGGATGGGAGCTACTTCGGGATTGAGGTTAAATGATATCAGGGTCCCCTTGTACTCACCTGGTTTGTCTGCAAAGACGTCTTGGAATTCTTGGATGAGGTCCTCTTCCCAGTCGCTGCTGCAGACTCAGTGAATGCCGGCTACTTCAATTCCGAGTGGAGCGAACCATTGGAGGCCTAACAGACTAGGCCAATCCTTGTCGATTACAGTCAAGGGTAGGAATGCTGTACGGTTCTTAAACGATATCCGGACTCGGCTGGATCCAACAACTGGAATTCGGTTTCCCTGATAGTCTTTGAGTGTGAGTCTCTGGAATCTGAGGTCTTGCCGCCGGACAGTAGGGATGAGCTGCTTGAGGGTCTTCCAGGAAACCATCGAGAGGGACAATCCTGAATCGACCTCCATCAGGCAGGGCTGGTTCTCGATGGCCACTTTCACTCAGATCTTCTTGGCATCAAGGGATGAGGCGTGACCGATCATGATAGTTTGGTGAGCCTCTTCTCGCTTCGTTGAGTGGTTTAGGGGTTTGTTTCTGTAGGAGTGGTTGTTCCATTGGTGGTTCACGGGTTCTTGCTTTACAGGATGGCTTCCTGTCGGTTGGCGATAGTTAGCCCCTCTGGAGGGCTGGCTTGGTCCTAGCTTGCTTCTCCAGACCTGTCCGATATGGCCTCTTTTTCCGCACACATGGCAGAGCGCGTCGAGGAATTTGCATTCTGATCGGGGGTGGCTTGCCCCACAACCAGCGTATTGGTGCTGAGATCTCTGGCGTTGGTCTCATTCAGACCGAAGTCGGTGGACCTCTTCTTCGTCGCTGTCTGACGACGAATCGAGGTCCTCGTGGTGGGCCATTAAAAGCTGCCCTTCTGAATGAGATGAAATCTCGCGGGCCAGTTGTCGAAGCGGGGCGTGGGTGCGGTGCATTCGGGCAGCCGACTTCCTGGTTGCTTCTGCTGCAGTAGCTTCAGTAATGGCATCTGTGAGGCTGATGTCGCCTTTTGCCATCAGTTTGCTTTGGATATGTGGTGCATCTAGTCCCAGAACTATTCTGACTCTTAGGGCTTCTTCGAGGTCGGCAAACCCGCATTGGCCTCCCAGATTCCGGAGATCCGCTATGAAATCAGCAACACTTTCCCACTTCTGCTGGCTTCTCTGGTAAAATTCATGCCTTCTAACGAGCGTTGGCACGATCGGTGCATAGTGGGCCCTCAGTAGGGGTTCGAGGACATCCCAGTCCATAGACTTTACTTCTGCCGGTTTCACTAGTGCCTTGGATATCTTGAATACGGTCGGCCCGTAATGAGTTAGGAATACCGCCCGTTTCTTCCCAGTAGTGGCATCCTTCAAATTATTGGTCTCCAGAAACATCTGGAAGTGATCCATATATGAGTCCCAGTCTTCTTGCGCTGGGTCGAATGGAGCGGGTGGTATGACGCCACTGGACATGGTTCCGCCGTTGTGCGTTTCAGCCACATGCTCGGTTATCGTTCTTCATCGTTCAGTCAGTTCTGACGTCTCCACATCCCATCCTCGTTGCCAGTGTTATGTTCTGAGCATGGGCGCTAAGAATGGAGACGAGCTGGTGAAACGGTGAACTTCAAAACTCTTTATTAACATAGTGTAACAGCTCAGCTCGTGGTCTTCCCTTGACCTGGCTAACTTGTTTGTGAGAAAGGCCATCATATTCTTGTTGTCCTGTGGATGCTCGGAACCTGCCATTCCAGCTTATCAGGATGTCGTCTTGACAAACAGTCTCTGCTCTGAATCCTGGAAGCCATATTGTCTGATCCCGGAAGCAAAGAGAGTGTGACTGGCAGCAATGGGATTGAAATGCAAGGGATGAACCCACCTTTGATTCCTGCCTAGGATTTTCTGAACATATCAATTACATGTTAAAGGCCATTGATCAGGGGAAAGGCTATAATTTTGTCATCTGTGTAATTCATTCCCATGACCCCTGTGCAGGCAAGCAGGTCATGTGTGATCTCATCTGGATCTTCACCCATCCTAAACAAAGGATCTCATTTCTTTATAGTCAGCAGACTTTTGTCAACTGTAGGAATTTGATGAAATGGCCCGTGTCATCAGAGCCTGTTCTCACTTCTGTTTGGTGCGCATTTCACACAAGCGATGCCTGCTGCAATTTGGGCTTATTTTTCACTGGAAAAGAAACTCTCTTGAATATCCCAAGGCCCTATTAGATCTGTATCGAAGTACCATTATTTTTAGATTATTGCGTTCTCAAGCAGTGCAGAATTTTTCTGGAGTAAAAATCTACTCTCTGGACCCGAAATGCTAGAAACCAGTGGTGACAGAAACAGACCAAATAGATATCCTCACAAAAGCTAGAAAATCTTGTCTGGGTTCGTACGTGTTAAGGTAATTTGCCAGATTTTATAAAGAAGGTACTATGGTTTCAGAGATTGGCAGTGGATAGATTTCTCCTGCACTTAGAAACATCCTCATGAAAACTCAGTGAGCCAAAATCAAATAAAATGACCTGGAAGATCTTTTATATTGGAGCAAAGAGAACGGCGACCCTCTGTTTATGTAATTATCTTTTCTCATAAGAGGAACAACCTGAATTTAATAAAGAACATGACAAAGCCAAGCGATGTGTTCTGATAAAAAGAAAAGGCAAAATAAAATAAGTCCAAGCTGCCTTTAGCTGCTCAAATTACAACCTGTCTCTCTTTTCCTAATTTAAAAAGAAATGAAAAGCTTAGGACAAATTTTGCTAAGCTTGCTGTATGGTAGAGTAGAGTAGAATAGAGTAGAGTAGAGTAGAGTAGGAGTAGGAGTAGGAGTAGGAGTAGGAATAGAATAGAATAGAATAGAATAGAATAGAATAGAATAGAATAGAATAGAATAGAATAGAATAGAATAGAATAGAATAGCAAAGTTGGAAGGGACGTTGGAGGTCTTTTAGTCCAACCTCTTCCTCAGGCAGGAAACCCTACACCACTTCAGACAAATGGTTATCTAATATCTTTTTAAAACTTTTCCAGTGTTGGAGCATTCACAACTTCTGGAGGCCAGTTGTTCCACTGATTAATTGTTCTACCTTAATTGTAAGTTGCTTCTCTCCTTCTTTGGTTTCCACCCATGGCTTCTTGTCCTGCTCTCAAGTGCTTTGGAGAATCGCTTGACTNGTTGGAGGTCTTTTAGTCCAACCTCTTCCTCAGGCAGGAAACCCTACACCACTTCAGACAAATGGTTATCTAATATCTTTTTAAAACTTTTCCAGTGTTGGAGCATTCACAACTTCTGGAGGCCAGTTGTTCCACTGATTAATTGTTCTACCTTAATTGTAAGTTGCTTCTCTCCTTCTTTGGTTTCCACCCATGGCTTCTTGTCCTGCTCTCAAGTGCTTTGGAGAATCGCTTGACTCCCTCTTCTTTGTGGCAACCCCTGAGATATTGGAACACTGCTATCATGTCTCCCCTAGTCCTTCTTTTCATCAAACTAGACATAGCCAGTTCCAGCAACCCTTCTTCATATGTTTTAGCCTCCAGTCTCATAATCATCTTTGTTGCTCTTCTCTGCACACTTTCTAGAGTCTCAACATCTTTTTTCTGTATCGTTCCAATTTTAGTATATGTGCTGCTGAAGCAGGATTTGCCGGTTCACTGAACTACTCAAAACTACTCCGCTACCATTTCTCCAGAATTGGTCAGAACCTGCTGAATACCACCTCTGGTGGCAACCAAAACTGAATGCAGTATTCCAAGTGTGGTCTTACCAAGGCATTGTAAAGTGGTTCTAACAGTTGTAAGTGAAGACATGAAGGTGGTAAAAAGGATAAGCATGATTAACATGGAGGCCTTTTCTGGATTTTTCATGCAAATGATCTCAGATCCCTTCGCAATACCCTTGCCAAATAGGACAACTTTAAGTATTTAGTTTCGGTGTTATCATTTTAACTGAGAGGTATGAGTCCACCATATATCTATGAAGTGTGAAATGTGTGTAATTGAGTAATAGAAACAGGACATGCAATGTACAGATTCCTCAGTGGGTAATATCCTTTGGTTATGATAAACATCTCTTTAAGTTCATTTTCTACATGTCTTTTAATAACACATTGATTGATCTGATCACTGGAGTGTTGTAATGAAAGGGCAAAAAAGGATGTGGGCAGGAGATGAATGTTCTAATTCTTTTTCACCAGAACAATCTGCCATGTCTTACTGTATCATGAAGGAAATGAAGTGCCTTTTCTTGTTTCCTTTTTTAAATTAATAAGTGGAAATAGCATAGCAGCAAATGGTTTAACCAAGGCATCTCCTGGTGCTTACGATTCTTATAATTAGAGAGGCCTTTCCATAGATATAAATGTGCCCGGCCTCTGAACTGACATATTCCTTTGCTGTCTTTTACAACGAGCCCATTCTTTATAGCCTGATTGAGTTATATTTTAGATTGGCTGTAAATGTATGACATATACAGCAGAATATTCAGTCAACTTGATGAAATAAAATAAAAATAAATTAACTAATCTGCTTGTGCCACAGTGATAGAAAAATGTGGCCTTTTCTCTCGTCTCTTGGGTGCTGCAGCAAACCAGAGAAGCTTGCTATATATTCAGCCTGAGGATGTAATTCTGCTCTCCAGCTCTGACTTCCTGGCACATTTTTAAAAGGATTTTCTCTCCTGTCTTATCAAATTGTCTCTGTTTGACGGTGTGAGCCATTGCAAACCATTTCGGGTGGGGGGGGGAGGATGTAGACTTGCTACCTCTTCCTTCACAAAATGGCCACTCCATATTTATTTGTCTTGTTTTCTGTTTCTCCAATTGCTACAGATGCTAAGAGGCTTTCATATCCTCCTCCAAAAATATAACCACAACATTATCCATTACTCACGAGCCAAGGAGTTCTGTTGGCAATCTGGTTCCATAGTGTTAAGTTTGAAGCATGGGCGAGAAAGAATGGAGACGAGCCAGTGAAACGGTGAACTTCAACTCTTTATTTACATGGTGACAGCTCAAACAAGGGCAGCTAAGGCCCTCTTTATATAGGCAACCCAATAACTATTTAACCAATAATAACCCAGGAGCGCTAGCTCCATTAACCAATACGATGGCTCCGTTAATGGCCAATCAGATTCCCCTGAACGGGCCAATCCGATCCTGCCATTTAACAGCCAATCAGAAGTGCAGGGCCAGAACCCTGCACTTGACTCCAAGCTCAAGATAACTTTATTAAACCTTATGCATTCACAACACATAGGATTGGTCAGATTGATTTTTGATACATAGAAATATGCATTCTATTTTTATCCCATTGCATAACGTTGAATTGAAGTCTCAAAGATGTTTGGGGGCACTGCAGAATAATGTTGAAGGAATGAAAGTTGCAAGATGAAAAAATATACCTATTATTCAGCCTCTTGGGATGAACCACTGTTCTCTGCATCTAAATCACAGCTGCTAGATGGTGATTAAAACAAACAGTATTGTTCTATCTCGGAGAATGGGTGCAATAACGGAGACGAGACATCAAATAGTGACTCCAACTCTTTATTAGTGACTTCGGGAAAGCAGCTCAACGCGTATGGCAGCAGCAGCTCCTTTTATAGAGCTGGCTGCTGTCAAAGTGTCCAATGGTTTAAGTTTGCTGCGCTTGGAGTGTCAAATCGCAGCAGCCCGCTAACTAGCCAATCGGATCAGTCCAGAATGACCAATCACGACCCGCTGTTCACGGACCGATCAACTATGCAGGATTTCGAGCCTGCTTGTGAAAAGCCAGTCAGGTTTGCAGGCTTACGAGCCTGCTAGTTCATAACACCCCTCCCCTCTAGGTTCCGTCTTAGGGGTGGCGTGATGTATTCACGCAGCTAGGCAGGTCTTCGCACCTGTCTACCTGGCCTGCATTGTTCAACCGGCCTTTGCTCAGATTCTGGTTCTGGTGGGCTGTTTAACGGTGACTCGGCTTCTATGCTGGGTATCCTTAGAGGTGACTCGGGGATGCCATCAACGTTTCCTCGTCTCTTTCATCTGGGTCCTCTGGACTCACTGAGCCTGCTCAGCTGTTGTTGCCTGGAGAGATGACCATCTGCCACGGCTCCTCTTCCACAGGTGAGTATGCTGGGCTTGATTGTGCGGACTGTGGGTTTGCGTGTCTGGGACCAGGTGTTAGTTCATTTCCAAAATCCTCGGTTTCCCTTCCCCCTCTGGTTTCAATTTCAGAGTTCGTGGAGGGGGTGGTTGTCAGCCTTGAACGCAGCTGGTCGATGTGGCGTTTCCACAATCTTCCATCTGTTGTTTCCAATCAGTAGGAACGGGGGCCCGTAATTTGTGTTATCTTGGCATGGACCCACAATGGGTCATCTGTAAAGTTCTTTGCGAAAACGAGGTCTCCTACCTTAAATGTGTGATGTTTGCTGCTGGACCCCAGGGGCTTTTCTGGGGTGTAGGCAGGGTGTAGGCAGTCCAGATGTGATCTAAGTTTTCTGCCCATCAGGGGTTCGGCTGGGCTTTTGTTCGTGGTGCTGTTCGGTGTAATATGTTGGAGAAGGAGCATCCTGGTGACTCTGTCGTGGATGTTTCCTTGGTCCATTTTGTGTAGGGTTGCTTTCGTGAACTGAACCATTCATTCAGCTCTGCCATTGGCTGCCGGGTGAGCAGGTGATGTCAGGGCATGACGGATCCCCCGGTCTGCTAGGTATTGTTAAACGCCAAGGTGGTAAACTGCGGGCCATTGTTGGAAACCAAGACATCTGGGAATCCATGCGTTGCAAACAGTCTGTTCAGTTTTTTGATGACCGCTTCTGTGGTGGTGGTCTTCATCTCATTTACCTCGAGCCAGTTCGAGTAGGCGTCCACTGTTATTAGAAAAGTATGTCCCTTTGTAGGTCCCGCAAAATCGATGTGGATGCGGAACCATGGACCCCTGGGCGTTTCCCATTCCGTTGGAGGTGCTTCTTGGCATTTGCTGCAGGTGGCAACCCAGGCTTCGATTTGTCTGTCCATACCTGGCCACCAGGCGTAGCTCCTCGCCAGCACTTTCATTCACACGATGCCCAGGTGTCCATCGTGCAGCACTTTCAGGACTTTACGTTGAAGTTTTTCTGGAATGGCTACTCGGTCTCCCCACAATACGCACCCTTTTTGGGAAAAAAGCTCTGTCTGCTTTTGAAAGGTTTGAATTTGTCGTTGGGTTCGATTTCTGGCCATCCCCTCTCCACCTAGCTGAGGACTCGCGCCAAGCAAGGGTCTTTTTTTGTTTCTAGCGCAATATCCTGCGCAGTTAGTGGAGGTGAGGGAAGCATCTCAATTTGTAGTGTAGATAACGTAGGAGCTGGGTCGTCTAGGAACTCGGGTAATGATGAACAGCTTAAGGCGTTGGAATGGTTTTCCCCGGACGATGCGCTAACTGGTAGTTGTAGGCGGTTAGGAACTCTGACCATCGTGTCATTCTTGGTGATAGTATGTGGGGAGTTGGTTTATCCCCTGCCAAAATGCCAAGCAATGGCTTGTGGTCTGTGATTATGGAAAAAGATCTCCCATACACGTATTCGTGGAACCTTTTAATTGCGGATACAATAGCAAGGGCTTCTTTATCTAATTGACTATAGTTCCTTTCAGTTTTAGACAAAGTTCTTGAAAAGAACGCAATAGGTGCCTCCGTACCGTTTGGTAGAACATGGCTCAGGATGGCTCCTACTCCAAAAGCATCACAAGTCACAGTCAAGGGTAGTGTCTCGTTATATTGGATTAACACTGCATCCGATGTTAGGAGGTCTTTGACTTGCTGGAAAGCTTGCTCCTCTCGACGTCCCCAAAACCAGGAAGCCTTCTTGTCGAGGAGCCTATGCAGGGGTTCAGCAACAGTCGCCTTCTGGGGTAGGAAGATGTTATAAAAGTTAATGAGGCCCAGGAAGGCTTGGAGGTCTGTCTTGTTTCTAGGTCTTGGAGTGTTTTTAATAGCTGCTAGTTTCTTTTCGGTAGGGTGAATACCATGTTTGTCAAGAAGGTAACCAAGAAATTCAACCCTCTCAATGCATAATTGGCACTTGTCCCTCTTGACTTTGAGTCCTGGAACTTTTGCAGAACAGTTCTTAGGCGTTTTTCTAGTTGAGTTCTTGTAGGGGCGGCTATTAATACATCATCGAAGTAGGGTACAACTCCTTTTATGTCCTGTAGTAACCTTTCCATCAAACTTTGAAAGATGCCAGGGGCTACACTTACTCCGAACTGGAGTCTGTTACATTTGAACCCACCTCTGTGCATGACTATTGTTTGGCCTTCTGCAGTCTTTGCATCTACTGGCAGCTGCTGATATGCTTGGGCTAGGTCAAGCTTCACGAATACCTTTCCGCCCCCAAGCGAGTAGAGGTGTTGGACCACAGGTACTGGGTAGGCGCTCTGTTGAAGCGCGTGATTCAGGGTGGCCTTGTAATCCCCACAGATTCTCAGGGATCCGTCAGGTTTTATGGGGGTTACAATTGGGGTCTCCCATTGGGCGTGGTCGATGGGTTCTAGTACGCCCTGTGCTATTAATTTGTCCAGTTGCTCGTCAATTTTTGGTTTGAGAGCAAAGGGAACTCTGCGTGTCTTTAGACTGATGGGTGCGATGTCAGGGCAGAGATTAAACGAAATGGGGGACCCCTTGTACTTGCCTAATTGTTCGCTGAAGACTTCTTGAAAGTCCTGGATGAGGGCCGCCTCCCAGTCTTCGCTTACAGTCTGGTTGATGCCGGCCAATTCGATTCCTAATGGCGCGAACCACTGTAATCCCAGTAAACTGGGTCTGTCTCTGTCAACGACGGTGAGAGATAGAGTTGTGGTGCAGTCTTTAAATGAGACCTGGACGTGACTGGAACCAGCAACCGGGATTCGATTGCCCTGGTAGTCCTTTAATATAAGTCTCTGGGTGCTGAGATCCTGGCGGCGGATGTCAGGGATCAGTTGCTTGAGAGTTTTCCAGGAAACCATTGATAGGGAAGATCCGGAGTCGACTTCCATGATGCACGGTCTATTTTCAATGGTGGCCCTTACTCGGATTTTTTTCGCATCCACTGATGAGGTGTGGCCGATGATGACGGTTTGATGTGCCTCTTCTCATCTGGTATTGATAGTAGGCATTCGGTTTCTGCTGTACTGGCTCCACTGGTTGTTTGGGTGGTCCCGGTTTGGTGGGTGGTTGCCCGCTGTCTGCCTGAAGCTATTGTCATTCCTCTTGGGGCTGGAAACTCGTTTATTTCTGCAGACCTTGGCGATGTGGCCCCTTTTATCGCAGGAACGACAGATGGCATCTAGGAACCTGCAGTCTGCTCATGGGTGGTTCCCCCCACATCCGGCGCATTGAAAATTGGGTTTACGACCTCGCTGGTCTCATTGGTCGCGCTCTGATCTGAGTCTGCTGACTTCTTCCTTCTCACTTTCCGACGAGGACTCGATGTCTTCATAGTGGGCTGTTGTTGTGTGTCTCTCTGAGGGTATCGCGATGTCGCTGGCGAGTTGGTGGTTGGACCCATTCACTCGGCGCATTCGGGCAGCTGACTTCCTGGTTGCTTCTGCTGCAGTAGCATCCGCTATGGCATCTGCGAGTGAGATATCTCCTTTCGCCATAATCTTGCTTTGGATCGTGAGGTCTCTTAGACCCAGGACAATCCAATCTCTCATGGCTTCTTCCAGATTTGCGAAGCCACATAGTCCACCCAAATTTCTTAGGTCAGCGACAAAGTCCCCGATGCTTTCGCTTTCCCGTTGGTCCCTCTGGTAAAACTCGTGTCTTCTGATGAGGGTTGGAACTGCTGGGCATAATGAGCCCTGAGAATGGGAGCAAGGGTGTCCCAATCCATAGTTTTGACTTCAGCCAGTTTCGCTAGTGCGTTTGCCATTTTGAAGACAGCGGGTCCGCAATGCGTTAGGAACACCACATGTTTCTTGCTAGGCGTGGCATCCTTCAGATTGTTGGTTTCCAGGAACATTTGGAACCTGTCCATATACGAGTCCCAATCTTCATTCGCTGGATCAAATGGAGCGGGTGGTATTGCGCTGCTGGTCATTCTGCCGTTTTCTGCGCATTGTCAGCCACGTGCTCTGTCAATACTTCGCAAGTGCTCAGTCAGCTCTTATCGTCTCCGCATCCCACCCTCGTCGCCAGTGTCCTATCTCGGAGAATGGGCGCAGTAACGGAGACGAGTATTAAACAGCTTTATTGGGTGTATTTGGGCAATATGCTTACATTTTAGGAGAAACCATATTTGTTTGCAGCATAAAGGCATCATTGTATCTGTTGCCATTATAAATTGTTATCGTGCTTCTTGGAGAGCTGAAGTGTCTCATAATCAATCCACAATTTCTTTTTCTGGAAGCTTCACATACTTGGTCCTTTGAAGCATTCCACATTTGGCATAGTTTAGAAAATGTTTACTGCTCCCTTTGAATTTCTTCATTTATTGGCTTTTCCAATAAATGCACCAATCAGCCTACTTCTCTACTGATGACCTAAATCAGTGGTAATCAGCCTGGTCCCTACCGCCCACTATTGGGCGTTCCAGTTTTCATGGTGGGCGGTAGGGGTTTTGTCCCCTACTTTATAAATCACCATTACTGTGGAACAAGTGGGCAGTTAGAAATTTTTACTACTAACAGAGAGATACAAAAGTGGGCGGTAGGTATAAAAAGGTTGACTACCCCTGACCTAAATGCTGCTGAGAAGGCTTGCCATAATCCTGGAAAAGAACACTGTGTCAATTCTTCCCAATGTGACACCAATTTTATTTTTCATCAAGTACTCTTTATTGCTAAATCAGAGAATGGACAATAACGAGGTGCACCAGATGATGATCACTAATATCTGATTTGAGAACAGACTATTGACTTCACGATTCCCCCTTCTTGCTTGATATACAGTTACCCAAGAAATAAATACACAATTACTGAGAAACAGGTCAAAATCAGAACTTGTGGAGAGCCAGGCTCAAGAGCAATTCAAGCCTTGACACTCTGCTGTAGGTAAAATTTTGATCTGTTTTATATAATCCTGGTCTGCTTTGGGATCAGGGTTTGGCCAAGAGACATTTCGACTTTCTGTTTTCCGTTCATTTACTTGGTATAAACAGTCCTGCTCTATACTTTATAAAGACTGATGCATGTAATCCTCCATTAGAATTGCTGCCTTTGGAGCCATATGATACTGTATTTGTCCATGAGGTCTGGAAATTTAGTATTAGCTTTAAGTCTAAGTTCTTGTCTGCATCAGGATCACATAGCCTTAAGGTAGACTAGGCTCAAGGAAGGCTCTAAGCCAGTGTTTTTCAAAATGGACAACTTTAATATATGTGGACTTCAACTCCTAGAATACTAGGAGAATGCATGCTGGCTGGGGAATTCTGGGAGTTGAAGTCCACACATGTTAAAGTTGCCCAATTAGAAAAATACTGATCCAAGGTATAGCCTCAGATTTAACAGATAATCAGAGTTGGAAGGGACCTTGTAGGTCATCTAGTCCAACCCCCCACCCAAGCGGGAGGCCCTACACCATTTCTGACAAATGGCAGCCCAATCTCTTCTTGAAAGTCTCAAGTGATGGCGCTCCCACAACTTCCAAGGGCAAGCTGTTCCATTGGTTGATTGTTCTCACTGTCAGAAAGTTTCTCCTTATTTCCAGGTTAAATCTCTTCTTCTTCAGTTTCCATCCATTATTCCTTGTCTGGCCTACAGGAGCTTTAGAAAATAGCTTGACCCCTTCCTCTCTGTGGCAGCCCCTCAAATATTGGAAGACCACTATCATGTCTCCCCTGGTCCTCTTTACTAAACTATCCAAGCACAGTTCCTGCAACCGTTCATTGTATGTTTTAGCTTCCACTCCCCTAATCATCCTGGTTGCTCTTCTCTGTACTTCTCAACATCTTTTTTATAATGTGGTGAACAAAACTGAATGTAGTACTCTAGGTGTGGTCTTACTAAGGCTTTATAGAGTGGCATTAGTACTTCCCTTGATCTTGATTGTATCCCTCTGTTAATACAACTTAGGATTGCATTGGGTTTTTTGGCTGCTGCTGCACACTGCTGGCTCATATTTAGCTGGTTGTCCATGAAGACTCCAAGATCCTTCTCATAGTTACTGCTATTGAGCCTGGTTTCACCCAGTCTATATATGTACTTTTGGTTTTTCTTGCCTAGGTGTAGGACTTTACTTTTCTCTACACGGAATTTCATTTTCTTAGATATGGCCCAATGTTCTAGTCTGTCAAGATCCGTCTGGATCTTGAGCCTATATTCTTGGGTGTTAGCTATTCCTGCCAGCTTAGTATTATCTGCAAATTTGGTAAGTTCCCCTTCTATTCTTTCATCTAAGTTGTTAATGAAGATATTGAAGAGTACTGAGCCTAAGACAGGATCTTGTGGCACCCCACTGCTTACTTCCCTCCATGTAGACTTAGATCCATAAATGACTACTCGTTGAGTACGGTTTGCCAGCCAGTTGTGAGTCCATCTAGTGGTGGTGCTATCTATTCCACTTTTTTCTAGCTTACTAAGAAGTAGGTTGTGGTCTACTTTGTCGAATGCCTTGCTGAAATCTAAATATATTATGTCCACAGTATTTTGCTGATCTACTAATTTAGTCACTGTGTTGAAGAATGAAATAAGATTGGTCTGACATGATCTGTTTTTAACAAACCCGTGCTGACTGCTAGTTATTACTTTACCTGTTTCTAGATGTTGGCAGATCTGCTTTTTTATTATCTTTTCCAGTATCTTCCCGGGTATTGATGTTCGGCTGATTGGTCTATAGTTTCCTGGGTCTGTTTTTTTTTCCTTTTTTGAAGATGGGAACCACATCAGCTCTTTTCTAGTCCTCTGGTACTTCCCCGATGCTCCAGGATTTTTGAAAGATCTGGTGCAGGGGTTCTGAGATGACCTCTGCCAGCTCTTTTGAAACTCTGGGATATAATCCATCAGGCCCCGGTGATTTGTTTTCATCAAGATCAGACAGGTGTTCTCTTACTATTTTTTTTGCTTATTTTAACTTTTATTTCTGGTCTGTCTTTTACAGTTATGTTTTGGGTGGGTTGAGCTATAGTTTCTTTTTGCGTGAAGACGGATGCAAAGAATGAGTTAAGCAATTCTGCTTTCTCTCTGTTGCCTGTTAGTTCCTTGCCATCTTCTCTCTTTAGTGGACCGACTGTTTCCTTGATTTTTTTTCTTGTCATTTATATGTTGGAAGAAACTTTTTTTTTTATTATCTTTGACTTTTGTTGCAAGTCTTTGTTCGTTCTGAGCCTTTGCTTTCCTGACTTCGTCTTTGCAGATTCTGGCTGTCTGCTGATATTCTGCCTTAGTTGTATGTCCTTCTTTCCATTTTTTGTACTTGTCCCTTTTTTTCTTTCAATTTGCCAGAGAGATCTTTGTGCAGCCATGCTGGTTTCTACTTGGATTTCTTGTTTTTCTTTCTCATGAGATAAGTCAACATATATTAAAGTTGCCCAGCCTCCATTGGCCACATCCACACATCTTAAAGTTGCCCAGTAACTGTAGTAAGGAAGGAAGATAGAGGCAATAAAAGGGTGAATGCAGACAGAGATTGGGAAGTGCCAAGATATGACAAGAACAGATTGCTTCCAAGGGCTGTGACACATGCAGAGAGAAATTGAAGCTGAGGTTTCAACTAGGAGCAAAGATTAGAAAAAGGAAAGGTCAAAGAAAGTTGATCCCAACTATGGAGCACAGGGTTTGACTTGGAATGAAGTGGAAGGAGGAAGCCTGCACTGGCTGCCTGCAGGGGAGATGTGATAACAAAAGAATGGATGTCGAGCACAGGTAATCCTTCTTGGTCTCACTGTAGCCTCACAAGAGCAATTGTAAAGCCACTTTCTTCCTGGTGAGGGGAAAAAGCAGGGTAAATATTCATGGAATGCTTTGATGTACCTCAGCTTTATTGAATTGAAGGTCAGTGGGGAGAGCAAAGCCTTGAAAGAACATTCTTTGTTCTGTTTTGTGTTCTTTCCAACAAATTGAAAAGCAAGATCAGATGTCCTAATGTCCAAGCTCAATTCCATCAACTCTGGGTACCCCTGCCATGCAATTGCATGCAGACTCAGATTATATTTCAACTTATTTCTGGGTTTGAAAGCCAGAAACACCATTTTCAAACCTAATAAGCAAACAAGTGAAGCCTGCACACGCACAAAAAGTACTTTCAGGTCAGTGAATCTGATTCGGCATGTTTGGGCTGAACGCTCAGCGTGAGTCTGCTTTCCAACTTCTGTCTTCCTGACCTTTGGATGCTTGCGGGAAATTGGTTTTGCACCATCTGAAAGCTTCAAGGTTTCAAGGCAAACCAAGGGACATACTCTACTATATGCAGGTTGAAGAAGTGGAGATTTTAGTGACCTGGATACAGAAGAAGGGGATGGGGGACAAATCTTTACAGATCACCTATGAGCAAATGGAAGGACATCTCACCCCTGACAGAGGGCTAGATGCATCACCGCCCCATGAGGGTCTCTGGGCATATTTGTGAGCTGACTCCCAAGCCCCCAATTTCTAGAGCTGAAGAAGCTTCTCCTCTTCCCCCAGGCATTACGTATTAGCACATCCATGATGCATGAAGATGCCATTTTTTTTTTTCTGAACAATGAAAGGCAGCCTGAAAACTGGCAGCCTGCTGCATTTCATGGTTAATTTAAACATCTTGTGCCTATTTTCCCAAGAGCCCGCAAGGGACAAGAAGTGTCTGAAATTCTCTTGACATTCCAGGCTGGGATTGAGGCTTTCAGAAACCATTAAGCCTCATGTAACATTTATTCAAGACTTCCAGTGACATTAGAGGGGGAGGCAGCGAGAACACGAGGTTTGGGGAAGGGCTGCAGGCCAGCTAGCTGCTGATACGCCAGGGAGATGGGCAGGCTTCCCTTCGCTGGATTGCTCTCTTTCCCCTTTCCTTCATTTCGCTTTTCTTTTCTGGTTTACAGATGAGGAGATCTGGAAGGAACAGCACATCCCAGGGAAGCAATCAGGGTGCCATTATGAATAGTGCTCCGAAAATATTCGTTTTGTATGCTGCACCTGTCAGACAGGAAAATAGAAGCTATTTGGAGCCAGAGATAAAAAGGATAAAGATTACATTATGATGACTCTCCCTTGTATGTCTAGTTTGATGAAAAGAAGGACTGGGGGAGACTTGATAGCAGTGTTCCAATATCTCAGGGGATGCCACAAAGAAGAGGGAGTCAAGCTATTCTCCAAAGCACTTGAGAGCAGGACAAGAAGGAGAGAAGCAACTTAGAACCAAGGTAGAACAATTAATCAGTGGAACAACTGGCCTCCAGAAGTTGTGAATGCTCCAACACTGGAAAAGTTTTAAAAAGATATTGGATAGCCATTTTTCTGGAGTGGTGTAGGGTTTCCTGCCTAGGCAGGGGGTTGGACTAGAAGACCTCCAAGGTCCCTTCCAACTCTGTTATTCTATTCTATTCTTGGTTCTCTGAAATGGGGAAGGAGGCAGAATCTCAAGAAGGGACAAGCAATGGTGGGTTTAAACTACAAGAGAGAAGTTTTCAGTTGGACACCAAAGAAACTTTTATTTTTATTTTTTTACAGGAAGAGATACACAACAGTGGCATCCCAGAGCCTCGGGAAGGGATGGGCTCTCCTTTACTGGAAGTGTGTTTAACACAAATGGGATGGCCCTCTGTTTGGGATGCTGCAGGGTTGGATTCCAGCTCTGGAGGGGGGTGTTGGACTAGATGATCTCTAGGGTCATTCCAATTTGCACTTTAGATTCTAAGGGACTTGGAGCAACTCTCCGATCTTGGCTATTAAGATCAACTTAGCAAGATAAACAAGCTGCACAATTCATCAATACCCCTTTAAAATATATATATATCTTTGGTTATTCGGGTTTTCTCCCATGTAAGATTGGAAGTATCCAGGCAATGTTTCGATGAAGTCTCATTCATCATCTTCAGGCTTGTGTCTTCAGCTCTGTGCTTCTCAGAGTGATGTGAGCTTGCAGCTGCTTCTTCCTTTTAACTGCTAGTGGGGGTGTGACTTGATTGGGTGGGGGCTTGGCTGTGTTCTGATTGGGTGGAGGGTTGGCTGTGTTCTGATTGGCTGGAGGCGTGTTCTGTTCAGTTGGGGGNCTCTCATCTTCTGCTTTCTACGTGGAAGTGTGGTGGTGGCATCTTGTATGGTGGCATCTTGTGTGGTGGTGGCATCTTGTGATCAATTCCGTAGCCGAGACACTCATCTCCAGAACAAAATGCTTCGCCGACGAACAACATCTAGAGACCGAACTACACAC
>BHEV01011874.1:0-11515 GCA_004319985.1 Emydocephalus ijimae
AAATCCCCATTCCCTCCCCACCCCACTAACCTGCTTTCCAGCTCTGTTCTCCTGTGCAGGGCAACCAAAGAAGACTCAGCCAATCAGCTGGAACTCGTGAGGCAGCAAATAGATGGGGTCGGGACCAGTCAGAGGTGGTGTTTGCCAGTTCTTTGAACTTCTCAAAATTTCCACTACCACTTCCTCAGAACTGGTCAGAACCTGCTGAATACTACCTCTGATTTAGTCAATTTTTCTTCATTTCAGCCCCCCCAAAAACCCCTTCTGTGCTTCTTTCCCAATAATTAAATCCATAATTCCACCATCGAATTTACCTCAGGATCCTGACCCCAACAGTATTGAGGCTACAAAAGGCACACCAGTTGCATGGCCAAACCATCTACTTTAGAGCGAAAATTGAATTTGAGTTTCTAACCTGCATTCAACCTGCATATCATTCAACATGGCGTGATGTTGTCTCCCAGCAATTAAATTTAATCCAAACACATAAATAGCAAAGGAGCCTCTGGTTCTGTTGCCAAGGTGGCATGGGGGGTGGGGGTGGGGGAACTGTCTACCTTGTAAAATGCTTAAGATCATTAAGTGTTTCAATTAAATGGCCTATTGTTGCTCTCAAACACTCCAGCAAAAACTATTGTTCTTTTTTCTTCTTTATATTTCTTTGTTACACGTCTTTGAAAATGCACCAACCATTGGAGGTGAAGTGGAAATATATGTAAAATATGTTGAAAAGGCCTCTTTTCATCTCCTCATTTTAATTGCTGCTCTGGGATGTGCTAGTCATATTTCTTTCAAAAACAAAAAAACAAAAAACAAAAAAAAAGTTCATGAAGGTTTGTAACTGCTCTGCTTTTGTGAAACTGGCTTCAATGGTCAAACATTGTTATGAATAATTCAGTTCCAGCTTGACATTGGAGATGGCCATTGGAGTTGGGATTCTTTTTGGTGATCCACTAGAAATTGCCAAAAGGAGCATCCCTGGGATAGATATGACTTTTTTTTTTTCCAAAAGACTCCTGAAATTAAATTTTCCGGGAATATATAGGCAATCCTTAACTTGCAATCATAATGGAGACTGCCCAACACATTTGCAAGGTCTGAGAACTATGAATTAAAAATAAATAGATGTTGAGACTCTAGAAAAAGTACAGAGAAGAGCAACCAGGATGATTAGGGCACTGGAGACTAAAACATATGAAGAACAGTTACAGAAACTGTAATGCAGAGAAGGACTGGGAAGACATGATAGCAGTCTTCCAATATTTGAGAGGCTGCCAAAGAGAAGAAGGGGTCAATCTATTTTCTAAAGCACCTGTAGGCCAGAAAAGGAACAATGGATGGAAACAGAACAAGAAGAGATTTAACCTGGAAATAAGGAGAAATTTTTTGACAGTGACAGCAATCAACCAATAGAACAGAAGTTGCCTTCAGAAGTTGTGGGAGCTTCATCACTGGAATCTTTCAAGAAGAGACTGGACTGCCATCTGTCAGAAATGGTATAGGGTCTTCTGCTTGGGCAGAGGGTTGGACTAGATGACCTACAAGATCCCTTCCAATTCTGATTATCAGTTATCTGTTATCTGAATTGATTCACTCACAGACCAATCTGATTTTACAACTTCTTTGGAATGGCCATTACGTGAACTTTGTGGTTATTAAATGAACCAACGATTTGCTTTGGGCTGCTTTTGCCAAAAGGTAAATTCCAGTTTTTAGTAAACCATTATAAAATAAGGTCATGTGACTATGGACCATAAATAAGGGCAGGTGGTCAACCACATGATGTGTGGTCATATAAGTGTAAAGAAAGGATTGGAATTTTAGACCTGGATCGTAAATACTCCCAGGTAGGTCCACTGTAACTTCAATTGGTCGCTAAGCAACCAGCCATAACTCAAGGACTACCTGTAGCTGTGAATGTATCAACTTTAAAAAGAACAACGGGATGATCAGGTAGCTTGTGAAAATCTCCATAGGAAATGCAGATCAAATTGTCAACTTCTGATTCCTTTGAACTGCTTTCTCCTCATGTGATGAAATCCTACATTTTATTATTTTATCTTGTGACACGTGGTTAAATGATTTGTAGGCTGTTGTATGGCTTGCCTAGCTTTTGTAATATAAACACCCCCCAATAAATAATAATGTGGTTAAAGAATTGTAATCAGTTATATGTGGAATATATGTCTGGGATAGAGGAAGGAATGGGCTTCATAGAATATAGAATCATAGAGTTGGAGGAGATCCCTGAGGTCTTCTAGCCCAACCCCCTTGCTCAAGACAGGCGACTTATATCATCTCAGTCAAATGGTTGGCCAGTCTATTTTTGAAAAGCTCCAGTAATGCAGCACCCACAACATCAGGAGGCAAGCTATTCCAATGGATGAATTCTTCTCACTGTCATAAAATTATTCCTTACTTCTAGGTTGGATCTCCCTTTAAGAAGCTTCCATCCATTATTTCTTCTCCAGATGCCCAGATACCACCTTCTTCTTAAAGATTTAGCATGTCTGTATTTCTGTATCCATCAAGTTTGCTCCAAAACTATTCCTATGGGTGTTTGGTAAAGGAATGATGCCATTTTAGACGTATAAGGAAATGCATTCAAAAAATGAAATCAGCTTTGGGCTGTTGAACTTTGTAATTCAACACTCGTCAAATTCATATGCATTGTTTTATGTTCATAGAGTCCTTTCATATTATGCCCAGCCAGTAAAGTATGTCAACACCCCTATGTAAGCAAGCTAGAACAGATATACACATATCAAGAAATAACTCATCCAACCACCTTTTGGGACTGGACCTTTTAATCTCCTGGTGGTTGGCCCAGATTCACCCAACCGGCTGTTGTGCCTAGGGTGTCTCCTGGAGATTGTGCCAAAGTCACCCAGCTGGCTTTAATGGCAAGGTGCGACCAGAACTCACAGTGTCCTGGTGATTGGCCCGGGGTCACCCAGTTGGCTTTCATGCCAAGGAAGGACTAGAATTCACCATCTCTTGGTGATTCGCCCAAGGTCAGTTAGTCAACTTTCATGCCTATGATGGGATTAGAACTCACTGTCTCCAGAAGAATAAGAAATTGAAATATGTAAGTACAGGATAATATCTATTACTGATAATTGAATGAGTTAGACAGAGTAAGAAAATGAATGTGAAATATATTATTGAAAGTCAATAAATATGTTAAGGCTAATATAATGAGTGATATATGTGATATAAAATACTGATTAGAATGATTATAAATATAAGTAAAATATGTATGATGTTATTATATGCACAAAGAAATGTGTACTCAACTGACACACTGATGAACAGAAAGGTTTATTTGTATGTTTTTGTTGTTCTTATAAAAATAAAAAATATTTAAAAAAGAAAAAAAAAAGAACTCACTGTCTCCCAGTTTCTAGCCTAGTGCCTGAACTGAACTCTATAACTGAAGGAGAAAAGTAGGGGGCAAAGTTAAACAAATCATCAGCTTAGAGTTCTTACATTGCCACAAACAATCCATGTCCAGCTCCCTTGAATTCTATTAACCCTTATTTAGTGCCAATAACGATCATTAGCTGATTAGATTCTTGTGTACTAGGCCTGAATAAATCTCCTGGGCTGTAACTTAACACAGAGTTCAGATTCTTTATGTCTGACAATGGCATAGCTTTGATGTGTGCAACTAAAACAGCCAATGAACCAATCAATTAATCTCTTAATCAGTCACTCCATCAACCCTATAAAAGATTTGGTAACATTCAAACATATCCCTGTAAGGGTCTTGTTTTATTGGAGAACTGTATTTCTAAAATATTTTAGCATGTTGCTAACATTGTAGAATAATGCACTGCTTTCATATGCATGTACAGCATGTGGTATGATGTGATTATATATTTTTTTTTTTGCTGCAATAGCTGCTACCAGCAGGAAACCCCATTTGGGAAGCAAGACAAAATATGTGTACAGAGGATTAAATTCATCTGAATGAAAGGAAATTGCAAAGATTTGGCCATTTTGTCAGAGTAAAACAACATTTGAAATGTTTTGAGCCTTCATTGTCCAAGAAACCAACGTGAGTAACAGATCTGCTAAATGATTTAAATATATTTAAAATAAATAAGAAGCCAACAAAATCAAGCATCTTTTGGAATTTAATTTGGTCAAGAATTAAGTAGCAACTGAAATTGGCACCAAGTCCTTGGTGGTTTCTGAGTGTGATTTCTTGCTTGTAGGGGCAGATGTTTCATTACACAACTAGATAATATAATCAGTGTGAGTAAGTGTGGGGTTTTCTGTCTGTTTATATTCAGCAAATATCTCAGAAGCAGCCAGCAGACTATTACAATCACTGTAAATCTCAAAGCAATTAAAGTACTCCAAAACTTCTTAAGTAAACCAAAAAACACAGTAGCCCCAGAAGAAAAGAAGCATGTCAGAAGGAGTGTAACAGATACTGTGTAGAACAAGCAGGCAGAAGACTAGTAGAATCCAACCATAAACCCATCCCTACAAACCAGAAGTTTGTTTGTTTATTTGTCAAAGATGTACAAGGTAACAAGTACAGGCATGAACATAAACAGGAACAAAGGAAGTAAATACAGATAAATGGGGACAGTAAGACAAGGACATCAGGCACTTATGAACACCCCCTTATGGTGCACTTATGAACACCCCCTTTAAAGACCTCTTAGGAATGGGGTGAGGTCCATGGCAGACAGTTTGAGGTTGAAGCTGTGAGGGGTTGAGGCTGTAACAACGGAGTCGGGTAGAGCATTCCAGGCATTGATCACTCTGTTGCAGAAAAGTCGCATTTTCTGCAATCGAGTTTGGAGCGGTTTATCTTGAGTCTGTATCGGTTGTTTGTGTTAAGTACTGAGCGTGGGCGTGAAGAATGGAGACGAGCCGGTAAAACGGTGAACTTCAGAACTCTTTATTTACATGGCGTTACAGCTCAAACTCAATGGCTGCTACAGCCTTCCTTATATAGGCAACTTATTAGATATTCAACCAATGAAAACCAGGGAGCGCTAGCTCCGTTAACCAATGAGAGAGGCTCGTTAATGGCCAAGCAGATCCACCTGAACGGACCAATCTGATATCGCCATTCACGGCCAATCAGAAGTGCAGGGCCAGAACCCTGCACTTGACTTCAAGCTCTTGATAACTTTATTAACACATTTATTCATTCACAACACCCCTTCCCCCCGGTTCCGTTTACGGGGTGCTGTTACCTTGAGGTAGGACGGTTGTTTTGTTAGTCTAGTTGACTTTCGTTGTGCACCTGGTATTTGGCTGCACTCTTGATGAGTTAGGGCGTTGTTTGGTGCAGGGGGTGCCCCTGACTCTGAGTTCGAATTTCCGTTGTCACCAACATCTTTGGTATCCCCAAGAGGCGAGCTCACTCCCATCCCTGATTCCTCTTCACGTGTTTCCATTCCGCTATCGTTTCTTTCATTAAGGTTTTCTGCTAATTCAAGTTCATCTTCCTCCATATCTCCTCCCCCCTCAGTTAGGGCATCAGGGAACTCGGAGATCCCTGACTGCAACCTTGATCGTAGTTGATCAATATGGCGCTTCCATAGCCTTCATCGCAGCATTGCACGAGGTAGGATCTAGGGCCGGTTACTCGGACCACAGTCACTTCTACCCACAACGGATCGCCCAACAAGTTTTTAGCGAACACCAAGTCGCCTACCTGGAAGGTACGGCATCGCCCGTTGGATCCGTGTGGTTTCTCAGGTTCGTATGATGGATGTAGGCAGTCGAGGTGGGAGCAGAGCTTCCGTCCCATTAGCAATTCGGCGGGAGTTTTGTTGGTGATGCTGTGCGGAGTGATATGCTGAAACAAGAGGATCCGGTTTATTTTTTTCTTCGATGTTGTCATAGTCCATTTTTTGTAGCGTTTTCTTGACGAATTGTACCATGCTCTCAGCCCTTCCGTTGACCGCAGGACGCGCCGGCGAAGTCAGCGCATGGCGAATACCGCGGTCTTCCAGGTACTGTTCAAAGGACAGCGCGGTAAATTGGGGGCCGTTGTCGGATACCAGAACGTCCGGTAATCCGTGTGTTGCAAACAGTCTCTCCAGTTTCTTAATGACCGCATCGGTTGTTGTTTTCTTCATTTGATATATTTCGAGCCAGTTTGAGTAGGCATCCACTGTTAACAAGAATGTGTGGCCTTTGGTAGGTCCTGCAAAGTCCAGATGGATATGGGACCAGGGTCCCCGCGGTGTTTCCCACTCGGTTGGGGTTGCTTTTGGTGGGGCATTGCTGACTTCCTGGCATTTGTGGCAAGCTTTGACCCATGTATCGATTTGCTTGTCGATGCCTGGCCACCATGCATAGCTTCGTGCAAGGGCTTTCATGCGCACGATGCCGGGGTGGCCATTGTGCAAGGTTCTCAGGACTGCTCGTTGAAGTCGCTCTGGGACAACGACTCTATCTCCCCAGATAATGCAGCCCTTTTGTGAAAACAACTCTGTTTGATGACTCTTGAATGGGGCGTAGTCATCAGGTACCTGGTCCAATGGCCATCTGCGTTCCACCCAACTGAGGACTCGTGCGAAGGCGGGATCGCGTTTTGTCTCTATCGCGATATCTCGGGCTGTTAATGGCAGTGTACAAAGTGTCTCAATCTGCAATGTTGTCACTGTAGGCGCGGGGTCATCAATGGTCTCTGGAAGCGGTGCTCAGCTCAATGCATCGGCATGGGGAATGGCTTTCCCCGGGTGGTGTTGTAGCCGATAATTATAGGCAGCCAAGAATTCTGACCAACGAGTCATTCTGGGAGATAATATATAGGGGGTTGCCTTATCTCCCGCAAAGGTTTCCCAGCAAAGGTTTGTGGTCAGTCACTATAGTAAAGGCTAGTATAGTATAGTATAGTATAGTATAGTATAGTATAGTATAGTATAGTAAAGGCTCGGTCGTACATGTACTCATGAAATCTCTTGAAATCTCTTGACAGCAGACACAATAGCAAGGGCTTCTTTGTCAATTTGTAATTGCGTTCTGCTTTTGAAAGCGTCTTTGAGAAATAGGCAACAGGGGCTTCGCTACCGTTTGGCAAAACGTGGCTCAAAATGGCACCTACTCCGAAAGGCAATGCATCACATGTGATGGTTAACGGCAAAGTCTCATTGTACTTCATTAGTACAGCATCAGAAGTCAATAATTTTTTTACGTTTCGGAATGCCTGCCCTTCTCTATGTCCCCATACCCAGATTGCTTTTTTGTCTAATAAACGATGTAGGGGTTCGGCTACGGTTGCTTTGTGCGGCAGGAAAACGTTATAAAAATTGATAAGGCCTAGAAACGCCTGGAGGTCGGCCTTATTTTGGGGTCTTGGGGCATTTTTGATTGCCCTCAGTTTGCTATCGGTAGGGTGAATGCCATGACTATCAATTAAATACCCTAAAAATTTGACATGATCTGTACACAGTTTACACTTATTTTTCTTTACTTTAAGGCCTGCATCTTTGAATTTCTGGAGGACCATCCTCAGGTGATCCCGTAAAATTTTGGGGGGAGGGGCAGCGATAAACACATCATCAAAGTATGGGACAATGCCTTTTATTCCCTGTAATAGTCTTTCCATCAAGCTCTGAAAGATCCCCGCGGCTAAGCTCACTCCGAATTGGAGTCGGGTACATTTAAAGGCACCTCGGTGCATCACGATCGTCTGTGCCTGTGCTATTTTCTTGTCTACCAGCAGTTGTTGATATGCCTGAGCTAAGTCTTGTTTAGCAAAGACTTTTCCACCCCCCAGGGAATGGAGGAGGTGCTGCACCACCTGTACCGGATACGCGTTTTGTTGAAGGACGTGGTTCAGGGTGGCTCGGTAGTCCCCACAAATTCTTATCGATCCATCCGGCTTAATGGGTGTCACGATTGGGGTCTCCCAGGGAGAGTGATCAGTTGGCTCTAACACACCCTGGGCTATTAATTTATCAAGCTGCTCGTCAATGTTTGGTTTAAGGGCAAATGGAACCCGACGAGGCTTAAGGCGGATGGGAGCTACTTTTGCATTAAAGTTAAATGATATCGGGGTCCCCTTGTACTCACCTAGTTCTTCTGCAAAGATGTCCTTGAATTCTTGGACGAGGTCCTCCTCCCAGTTGCTGCTGCCGATTCAGTTAATGCCTGCCACTTCAATGCCAAGTGGAGCGAACCATTGGAGGCCTAACAGGCTAGGCTGGTCTTTCTCGATCACAGTCAGGCATAGGTATGCTGTACGGTTCTTGAACGAGACTCGGACTCGACTGGATCCTACGACTGGAATCTGATTCCCCTGATAGTGTTTAAGTATGAGTCTTTGGAAACGGAGGTCTTGTCGCCAGACAGTAGGGATGAGTTGCTTGAGGGTCTTCCAGGAAACCATTGAGAGGGACGATCCTGAGTCGACTTCCATTAGGCAGGGCTGGTTTTCGATGGCCACTTTAACTCGGATTTTCTTAGCATCCAAAGAGGAGGCGTGACCGATAGTGATAGTTTGGTGAGCCTCTTCTCACTTCGTGGGGCGGTTTAGGGTTCTGTTTCTGTAGGAGTGGTTGTTCCATTGGTGGTTCACTGGTTCTCGCCTTACAGAACGGTTTCCTGTTGGTTGGCGATAGTTAACCCCCTTCAAGGGCTGTCTGGGTCCTATGAGACTACTGCAGACCCTTCTGATATGGCCTCGTTTCCCGCACTCATGGCAGAGCGCATTGTGGAATTTGCATTCGGACTGGGGGTGGCTTGCCCCACAACCAGCTCATGGGTGTTGGGACTTCTGGTAATGGTCCCGTTCGGACCGCAGTCGATGGACCTCTTCTTCGTCGCTGTCTGATGATGAAGAGAGGTCCTCGTGGTGGGCCGTCAAAAGCTGTCCTTCTGACTTGGGTGAAATGTCGCTGGTCGGTTGGTGAACCGGAGTGCGGTTGCAGTGCATTCGGGCAGCCAACTTCCTGGTTGCTTCTGCTGCAGTAGCATCAGCGATGGCAACTGTAAGGCTAATGTCGCTTTTCGCCATCAGCTTATTCTGCACACCTGGTGCATCTAATCCCAGAACTATTCGGTCTCTCAGGGCTTCTTCGAGGTTGGCAAACCCACATAGGCCTCCAAGATTCCGGAGATCCGCGACAAAATCTGCAACTCTCTCTCCTTTCCGCTGGTCTCTCTGGTAAAATTCATGCCTTCTAACGAGCGTTGGTACGGTCGGTGCATAGTGGGCTCTCAGTAGGGGTTCGAGGACGTCTCAGTCCATAGACTTTACTTCTGCCGGTTTCGCTAGTGCCTTGGCCATCTTGAATACGGTCGGCCCGCAATGCGTTAGGAATACCACCCGTTTCTTCCTGGTCGTGGCATCCTTCAAATTGTTGGTTTCCAAGAACATTTGGAAACGATCCATGTAGGAGTCCCAGTCTTCTTGTGCTGGGTCGAATGGAGCGGGTGGTATGACGCCGCCGGACATGGTTCCGCCGTTGTGCGTTCCACCACATGCTCGGTTATTGTTCTTCGTTGTTCAGTCAGCTCTGACGTCTCCACATCCCACCTTCGTCACCAGTGTTAAGTACTGAGCGTGGGCGCAAGAATGGAGATGAGCCGGTGAAACAGTAAACTTCAGAACTCTTTATTTACATGGTGTGACAGCTCAAACTCAATGGCTGCTACAGCCTTCCTTATATAGGCAACTTATTAGATATTCAACCAATGAAAACCCGGGAGCGCTAGCTCCGTTAACCAATGAGAGAGGCTCGTTAATGGCCAATCAGATCTACCTGAACGGACCAATCTGATATCGCCATTAACGGCCAATCAGAAGTGCAGGGCCAGAACCCTGCACTTGACTTCAAGCTCTTGATAACTTTATTAACACATTTATTCATTCACAACAGTTTGTCCGTGTGCTATTGTGACTGAAGCTGAAGAAGTTATTAACAAGCAAGATGTTATAGCAGACAAATTTTTGAACTTTGCTTAGATTGGACCTCAGATGGCACAGTTCTAGATTGTCCAGGCCCAACATTTTGAGCATGGAGGCATAGGGAATTCTATTGTGAGTGGAAGAGTAGAGTTCTTTTCTCCACGAGTTAGAAGACAAATGAAAACTCCTTAATCCCAGTACCCACAGACAAATTCAACCATAGTTTCAACTCAACCACCAAGCATTCTAGAAGAAGCCAAATAAAAAAATACATAAGGGGATTCCTGGAAACTTGGCATTCAAACAAATCCACAGACCCATAGAAATAAATTACATTTACACAGCATTCAAATCAGATAATTAAAAAACTAGGAAGAAACAACAACAACAACAGCAGAACACATCCTATCCAGGAGTCAAAACCCAGACAAACAGGGATTAACACCAAACAAACCATCAAGCAAACAATAATAGTCCAGTCAAAGAATTACCAAGAAAAAAACCACACTCCCACCAACTCTGGCAGGCATGCTATTATATATAAACAAGGAGAAAAACTTGACACTCACTCATGCTGATGATGTTACGTACCTGCATAATGAAACATCTGCAAGAAATCAACCAAGCTCAAAGAGCACCAAGGATTCCAAGTTCAACTCTGAGCTTCAGATATTCTCTTCTATTTGAATTTGTATGTGGATTTCCTAGTGTTAATTCCCAGATGTGCATTTGGAAGGTCTGCACTGATGTCCTCCTAAAGTCATACATTAAACTTGATTCCAAAATAAAGACTAGGCCCTTGCTTCAATAATGATACCCTTGAATGTTTTTACCACCATGTTCTTGGTTCTTGCCTATCCACTGTTTTAGCACTATTAAGAAGCTGTATTCCTAAAGGCTGGCATCCAAAAATTGCACTACGTTGGGTGCCTCCTGGGGAAAAGAGGAAACAGGGCTGATAAACACTTAAGGAACATCTTCAGATTATTAATTGGGATGATGCTGAAGATGCTGTGAATGATCAAAAGCAGTGGAAAACACTTGCTGCCCAATGTGCTCTGCATAGGACCTAATGATGACGAAGAAGCAGTTATTCAGTCAGTCAGTCATTCACTCATATCCCACCTGTTTTCATAAATAACTCAAGGCAGTCTGTTCTTCCTCCTCCTATTCCTTCCTCTTTCTATTTTCCCAACAACAACTCTGTGAGGTCAGCAAAAAAAGATGTTGAGACTTTGGAAAAAGTTCAGAGAACAGCAACTAAGATGATCAAAGACTTGGAGACTAAAACAAATTAAGAACGGCAGCAGGATTTAGGTTTGGCTAAGTCGAAAGAAAAGAAGAATTAGGGATGACATAATAGCAGTATGCCAGTATTTGAGGGTCTGCCACAAAGAAGAGGAGGTCAAATGTTCCCCAAAGCACCAGAAGGCAGGACAAGAAATAATGGTTGGAAACTGATCCAGGAGAGAAGCAACCTGGAATTAAGGAGAAACTTTCTAATAGTGAGGACAATAAACTTGTGGAATGGCCTGCTTTCAGAAGATGTAGATCAGGGGTGTCCAACCTTGGCAACTTTAAGACTTGTGGACTTCAACTCCCAGAATTCCTCAGCCAGCAAAGCTG
>BHEV01011878.1:0-53388 GCA_004319985.1 Emydocephalus ijimae
TTTTAAATTTAATTCATCTGTCATTTTGAAAAAGGATTTAGGGGGAGTTTTCCTATTTTGTCGTGTTGTTTTTACTGTGTAAACCAGTTTATTGTCTACAATTCCATTGAAGTCCCCCATCATAAGTATATTAACATAGTCCAGTTCAATTATTTTCATATATAGTTTTTTATAGAATTCTTCTTGTTTATCATTCGGGGCATAAATTGCAACCAAAAGTGTTTTTATATTGTTATCCACTATTTCAACTATTAATACTCTTCCATCTTCATCAGTATAAATCAGTTTGACTGGAGTGGTTTCTTTGATGTACAAAACCACTCCTCTTTTCTTACAATGAGTCAGAGAAGTAAATATTTTCCCTAACTTTGGTCGTGTCAATAATTGTTCATGTTGTTTTTTAATGTGTACTTCTTGTAAGCAAATTATATCAAATTTTAGCTTCTCTAATTTATGAAAAATTTTCCTTCTTTTAGTAGCTGAATTCAGTCCATTTATATTCATGGAAATCAGTTTTTTTTCTCCCATAGTTATGCTTTATATTTAGGTCTAACAGCTCTCGTGGATCTAATTTCACGTTGTTCTTTAATCTCCATTTCTCCACCTATTGCGCCTTCTTCTTTTTCCATCTCCATTTGATCCTCTTCAGATGCAGTTAAAATATTCTCTTTTTCTATCTCCATTTCTCTTCTTTCGAAAAATTCCTTATAGAATATTTCTGCTTTCGTAATTGAATCAATTCTGTGTCTCTGTTCTTGCCATGTAAACATTAATCCTTCTGGAATCAGCCATCTATAATTCACCTCTTTTTTCAATAGTATTTTGGTCAAAAATCGATATTCTCTTCTAATCTCTCTCACTTTTCTTGGTACTTGTTTTAAGACCAGGATCTCTTTGCCTTTGTATTTCAATCCCTTCTCTCATACCACTTGTAATATTTGGTTTTTAATAGTTTTTTTGGTGAATCTAACATGGACCTCTCTTGGTAATTGGTTCCTCGTCGCATATCTTGTAAAAACTCGATATATCTCATCTGCTCCATCCATCATCTTTTCCTCTGTTATTTCCAAGGCTCCAGCCAAAATTACAATCATTACTGCTGTCAGGTTTTGTCCTTTTTCTTCCTCGATATTTTGAAATCTAAGATAAAATTCTGACCTGTCCATCTCCCACTTCAACATCTCACTTTTTTCTTGTTCGACCATTGTTAATCTGTTATCAATATTTCCAATTGTATCATCTCTTTGCTTGTCTTTCTCTTCTATTTTTTGAATTCTCTCATCATGTTTCACCATCATTTGTTGAACATTTTCAAATTTTTCATCAATCTTTCCAATTCTTTGATCAATACTCTCCATTCTTTGTTCCATACTCATTTTAAGTTCTTGTATTCCTTGCATGACCATCGTTAAGTCTACTTGCGCTTTATCTTGCTTCGCCATTGTTGAGAGTCGTCCTCCAGATGACGGGGAGATAGGAGCAGAAGTTGAAATGCCCGAAGGTAAAATTTTCTTACTCATTTCGATGACTCAGGATCTTCCGGGTCTTTTAATCCAATTAGTAAGGTAGCCAGCCGATACACTTCTTTCTATCCCGTTCTTCCAGAGCTGTCCCAGCTTCAGCAGCTTGGAGGCTGCCTCTCTGCCATTGGCAAAAGGGCTTCTTCTGGATCGATCAGGGACTTGCGATGTCCCCGGAATCTACAGAACGCGCCCCTTACTGTCACCGTCACTACGAGATGGTTTAGGTCCGTTGGGACCGACCAGGGGCGAAGATATCAGCTGCGATCTCAGAGCCCCAAGATCGCAGCTGTATCGCAGCAACAAAGCTCCGCCTTCCCCTCTCAAATAGTTGAGGGCAATATGCCAACTTTGTAAACCACTTAGGAGAGGGCTATCAAGCATTGTAAAGCGATATGTAAGTCTAAGTGCTATTACCAGTTCTATTTGCTTTGATTTATATCTGTGAAAATAGACAAATAGACAATATACTGTAGTATATTGCTTCTGAATATATTGCTGTAGATATACAGCTATCAGTGAAAGGAATATTTGCCTACCACAAGTTACATTTGTTTTGTTCAAAAAGGCTCTCCTCTACATCTTTTGTTTTCTTTTAGTTGTACTTCCAGTTTGTGAGTCTGTATGCTCATTGGGCTTATTTTTTTAAGATCTCTTACTTATTGATGTACTGGAAATGAGAAGGGGGTAATTTTTCCCCATTTTTTTCAGCACAACCAAAAAGACTCAAAGGCAAGTCACTATGAAGATATAATCACCAAAATAGTCAAAGACAGCACAGCTAATGTGACTGAAAGCAAAACATATCTCTCTTGATCCAGAGCAAACTTCAGAACAGAACAAGATTATGACATTTATAGTAGGCTCTTATCTGTCTTGGGCTGATTAAATCCAATATAATGTACAGTTGAGTAGATATGAATCAAATCATATCAAATCAAATTTATTATTATACCCCCTAAAGACAGATTAAAAACAAAATAATAGCAGTATCATACACACATATGTATGTATGTATGGGTATATGTATAACAAAAACAATATAGTAAAATCTAAAAACAAGAACAATGATATTAACATAAAATCAAAGAAAAATACCACTAAAATACTCTAGATCTAATTAATAGTATTTAACAGAATAACAGAATTAGAAGGGACTTTGGAGTCCAACCCCCTGTTTAGGCAGGAAACCCTATACCACTTCAGACAAATGGTTATCCAACCCCTTCTTAAAAACTTCCAGTGCTGGAGCATTCACAATTTCTGTAGGCAAGTTGCTCCACTGATTGATTATTTTAACTGTCAGGAAAATACTCCTTAGTTCTAGGTTGCTTCTCTCCTTGATTAGTTTCCATCCATTGCTTCTTGTCCTGCCTTCATGTGTTTTGGAGAATTGGTTGACTTCCTCTTCTTTGTGGTGTGGCATATTGTACAAATGGTAGCATAAGCTGAGTAATGTGGGAAGTTATTCTCAAGTTCTTGTCTGAAAAAAACTAATATTTCCCTTCCTCGAAA
Organism: Emydocephalus ijimae; assembly: GCA_004319985.1. NCBI lineage: Eukaryota > Metazoa > Chordata > Lepidosauria > Squamata > Elapidae > Emydocephalus > Emydocephalus ijimae. The sequence goes on from BHEV01011878.1 coordinate 3,036, forward strand.
TTTCTTCACATAAAGATCTATCTAGATCTCTTATATAAGGAACAGTATATAGCTTAGAGATTTTATAGAATCATTCCCTTCATGATTCTAAGATACCAATGTTATATATTGCTGGAAAAAAGGCCTCGTATATTTTTTAATACCAGCTGCTATTTTAATAATAAATTTCATGACTCTTTTGTGATAAAATTATTCTTGCCCCTTAAATAGGTGAGTGATACCATGGATCAACATTATAGGCAGAAAATACAATGTTGTGATCAGTTTCATTTAAGCAAATAAAGATGTCACGTACTAAAACAAGCAATGGCTATCTTAAAACTCTTTGCTTTCTTCATTATGAGAAGGTTGAAAATTCAGTTTTTGCCCAGATTCATAATGTCCAACCAGATGCATGTGTGGTAATCAGTTAAACTTTCATTTTTATTTACCAATAAATCTAATTTCTTCCCTATTTCTTTTTCTGCATCTCTAGCCTTTCTCATGCATTAGGAAATAAGAAAAAAAAAGAACCCACTTCTCTCTTTCTTTTTTGTGCTGTTACAGCTTATGAAAGAAATGCATGGGGGGGGGGGGAATAGAACTTGGATAGCTAAGTCTAGCCTCTGAACTTCTGTCTTACTAGAAGTCAGTTCACATTTGATCAAAGATTCATTGAAGCCTGCCAGTTCACCTTAAGGAAACTAAGATATCCAAATACTGTTTGTTTAGTTAGTAATATCTTTGTTGAGGTTAGGATCCAATGAAAGCAAAATCTACAAAGAGGAAAATGAGACTAAGCAGTTTTTCAGTGGGAAGAAGGGAAAGAGGAGCATTTACCCAGTCATAAAAGGATCAGAGCCAAAGCCCCAGGACTTTAGCATTGCCAGAATTTAAAAAAAAACTGTATCAAAATAACATACTGAGGGGGAAAAAAGAGGCAGGAACATTATAGTAGGGACATGGAAACGCAGCCAGATGTGTACAGAGTCACATAATTTGATTCAGGGCTTACTTCCTAATCAGAGACAACACCATAAAATGAGGCACTGGGCAATACAACATTCACAATTAAAAATGAAAGAAATATTAAACTGCAATATTCAAGAATTCTGATAGAATAGTAGGGCCTTAATTCTTTTGGCCACCTTCCTTTTTATTATTTACTTTTTTCAAAAAAATGTTTCACACAATTGCTATTTACATGAACAACAGCAAGTCTGAAAAATAATTGAAGAAGTAGTGTGTCTCTAAATCTTGCTGTGTAACTTGCTTCTTAGTTTAATTTGAATGTTAACTCCTATTTTAATTGGATGGAATTTAGCTTTGCTTTTTTTCTATCTGAGAAAAGCATTTGTAGTTGAGCCCAAGAAATACTCTAATTTTACACGGCTGCCTTGAAACCTGTCCAGAAGCTGCATCAGTTTTTCTGTCTGGACAATAGAATATGGGTCTTCTGAAACCAACCAGAACATAGAAACATCAAGCAGGTTGGTCAGGATATTCAAGATATTTTTTTCTGAGGCAAAGATTATGATACTTCCACTTCATACATAAAAATGGACTAGAGAGGCAGTAATGAGACAGCCACTATTGAAGGCAACATGGAGACAGACCAGCAGAGGGATTCAAATTGTGTTACTACCAGTTCTGTGGGCGTGGCTTGGTGGGAATGGCAGGGGAAGGATACTGTAAAATCCCCAATCAGAGGTGGTATTTGGTGGTTCTCCGAACTACTCAAAATTTCTGCTACCGGTTCTCCAGAACTGGTCAGAACCTCTGAGGCAGACCCAGGGCATTCTAATGGCTAACAGACTGTCTTCCAATATCCTGCTCTATCTATTCTCTATTTTCTAGCCTATGCCAAGTGAAGCAAGCATCTTACTTTGTATAATGGTGGAGTCAGTTTAGGCAGCAATGCTCAATTTGTTTCCCAAAAACAGTTCAGTATAGTAGTATCAAATACCAGGTTCTTTGGATCTCTGTGTCTCAGAAAGCCTCAAATCTCACTTGATTCCATAGAATTCGGGGGGGGGGGACATTTTCCCATTTGTGAAACAGATGTGTTCCTCTTTAGCAATTTCATGAAAACACCAATCTTGACGATGTCAAGACAGCATGGCCCAGCAAGGGGGTGGAAGGGATTTGAAGGAGAAGCAAAGTAGAACAAGGTAAGAGTTCCTTCCCATGGGAAGCCACCCACCTGCAGATCTAAGGAAACACTGAAAGATTATCTTCACAGCATTTATTCTAGAACAGAAGTGGGCTGGTATATAAATAATTCAGTTTTTCTAAGATGAAAGGCATTGTGGGAACACAGGGCCATATCAATGATCTCAGAGCAGCCCATCATTAAGTATAGAAATAACCCAATGCAATACTGTAATCCTTTTGTTTTCAATGGCTGTGGTAATGGTTTTCAGCACCTATAATGATGGCATAATCACATCATTTTGCATACTTACCTATGATTACCAAAACTTGCAAGAGAATTCTAACATAATTGCCTTCATGATATCTAGAATTGAGGATTTCCCAAATCTTACATATGTTAAAATTCTGGGCATTTAGATCAGATCCATATTTTTCCCTCCTAAATAGCATATTGGAACATCCTATAACAATAACGTTATTTAGCTAATACACTTCAATTCAACTTTTTCTTAACCAGAGAATATGGTTGTGTGCTTCGCAATGCATAGCTTGGTGTTTATTCTTTTCATGAAGAAAATGATACTCTCATTATCTAGAATATTAGAATCAAGAAAAGACTTTCTATCAAAACTCTGACATACAAAGCAATGGATTCCAGAATAACAATAGTCTGTCACTGAAACTATTATCAATCCAAAAACTGAATTCTTCCCAAGATACTTTCTGAGATATAGGAAAGGTTAGAGAGACAAGGGATACCTCCTCCCACCTGCTGTCCTTCCTTTTCTTAAGTCTTCTACCTGGCCCCTCAGGAAAGTAGCACCCTGGAAGTCTATGGAGATTCTCAATCATCCAGGTCGTCCCAAAGGTGTAGAACCATAGGAACCATTTACACTTCAGTTTAAAATGCAGACAACACAGATTCATCCCCAACAGCCTGCTCCTGTGTTCAACAGTGAAGGGATACAGGACAGAAAACATTTGGTAGGAAGCACAGCTCCACAACACAGTCCTTTCAGCAGTTCCAAGAAGGCTCTAACCCATTTGCACCACTCAAGTGACGCTGACGGTGCAGACAAACCTCCAAGTGGTCTCCAGGACTCTCTAAAAATGCAAATGGCCAGCTGTTTGCAAGGAATATAAATCCTTCCACTCCCCACCATCCATCAGAGCTGGAGCTTTTTGGATGAGAAGTGAAAAGTCTTCAAAGAAAGTCCAGTTGCCTCTTGAAAAAGCACCTTTGGGACTAGCACCCTGGAAAAAATTGGCCCGAATTCTGGTACTGCAGGGCTATGAAGTCCAACCATTTGCTCAGTGCACCAATCTACATTGGAGCATTGATGACAAACATGAATGCTAATCTAATTTGAATACATCCAGTTAGGTGGACTGCATCTGTGTGTAACTGGTTGGCAATCCTTCTCCTACCCCCAAGAAAATTAGGCAACATTCTCAGCATCTCAGAAAAAACATTTGACAAAATGTTAAAATATTGTGGAGGATTTCAAAGGTTCAGAAGATTTGAGCGCAGGGGAAGACACTCCAAAAAGCATCATTCAGGATCACTTCTTTCCAAAAAGCGCTTTCAAAAGGGAGTTTTTACCAGTGAAATGGCACAGTATCTTTTCCTGAACAGATGGTTTTTAAAAAAATATTTCAGGCTTCTTGACTGCCCATTCTTTATCGAGCTTTGGCTTAACTAGCCACAGTGTTGATTTCAAACTAATTCGAGGGCAATTCCCATACTTATTTTTAACACAGTGGTTTTATGATGAAATCAACATAAATTGAGTTTTTCCAGGGGATTTTGCCACAATGAACTAAGCCTGTGGTTGAATACAACACTTCACATCCTTCAAAAAGTGTTTGAGGCCAGAGATGAGCTGTATTGTTACACTCCAAAGACTTGTTTGCTGTACTGAGAGAAAAAATGACAAAAATGAATCAATGAATGAATGAAGTTACAAATCTAACTTTCAGTTTATTTTTTATGAATCAACGTTGTCTAATCTACACCCTTATCAGTATAAAAGTACAATATATATACCAAATCATCCAGGCCTCTGTTATAGTCAGCTTTGGTATCTTCTACTACCTAGTTGCAAACTTGAAGAGGTAATAGACAGCCATCACTATTGATGTAAACTGGAGGGATGGAGGCTTTATGTGAGAAGCTGCAGCATATCCAGGCTCACTGCTTCTGTCACAAATCCCTCTAGAACTGAAATTCCCATCATAACAGGGACCAAGACCATTTCTTGGGAAAATTAGCTAGAATTGCAAAGATGAAAATTTCTGCCTTAGACCAGCAAAAATGCATAACAGAAATTGTAAGGCAACTTGTGAAATTATTATATTGTATACAGAGCCACTCATTATTCAATTTTTCAAGCAACTAATCATACCCATGAGAGGTTGTATAATGCCACCTTGATCTTCTGTATCAAAGTCAGAATATTAATTAAAAATATATAAATACACTCTGGAATTTATTTACAGGAGATAATAAATTCTGCAGTAGAGCTATCAGGTTTGGGATGCAAAATTCTGAGTGACCCATAGATTGCAGCAAAAGGATACAAAAACTTCTCACTCTTTGGTGCCATCTAGAGGCAGCCTATATGCGGTAACACTGATTTATTATCTTCTGAGACTGGCGACATAGCAGTTAGTGGGTGGGGGGTCAGGGGGAGATCTTATGTTCACTGAGAATGAATGGTGTTGAAATTTGAGGAATTATTAAAAGGTGCAAACGGCCAAGAACATTGCTGTTGCATGAAGATAGAAGTTTAGCTGCTCTTAGGGAAGATGATGGCCGAGTGAACTTTGTCCTTTTTGTCATACCTATACAGGCAAAATTGTGCCCAAAATTTATGTTGCTAAGCAAGACATTTATCAAGTGAGTTTTGCCCCATTTTATGACCTTTCTTGCCATAGTTGTTAAGCGAATCACTGCAGTTGTTAAATTAGTAACATGGTTGTTAAGTGAATCTGATTTCCCCATTAACTTTGCTTCTCAGAAGGCCACAAAAGGTGATCATGTGATTCTGGGACACTACAACCTTTATAAATATGAGTCCATTGCCAACTGTCTGGATTTTTATCCTTGGGGATGCTGCATTGGTCGTAAAAGTGAAAAAAGGTCGTAAGTCACATTTTTCAATGATGCTGTAACTTTGAACTGTCACTAAATGAATTGTTGTAAATCAAGGACTATCTGTACAGCTGTTTTTTTTCCCTTTAGCCAGTTTCTACTTTGTTTCTCATCTTCTCCATCTATTTTATTCTATTTTCTCGTGTAGATACTCGTCTCTTTTATCCACATTATACCTGTTGGTTTTTCTTCCAACTGCTTTAAGGGGGACAATGTGTTTTTATGTATATATACACTTATGCTCTGATGTGAGACAATGGTGAGTATGTGAAAATAAGAGATCTTTGTTGTTGTTGTTGTAAATTGTAAACCTTTTATAGACAGCTCTAGATGTGCATAAATAGGGACGCGATGGCTCAGTGGCAAAGACTCTGAGCTTGTCGATCAGAAAGGTCGGCAGTTTGGCAGTTCAAATCCCTAGCACAGTGTAACGGAGTGAGCTCTCGTTGCTTGTCCCAGCTTCTGCCAACCAAAAGTATATAAAAATGCAAGTAGAAAAACAGGGACTTTAGTGGGAAAGTAACAGGGTTCTGTGCGCCTTCAGCATTTAGTCACGGGCAAAGGGCATCTTTCCCAAATGCCCTGTGAGGATGCAGCAGCCAAATCAAATGCTATTTCCTGCTGCCATTCTGCTCTTATTAGCTGGAAATTTCCTTATCTCCATTACATGACCACGGAGATGTCTTCAGATAGTGCTGGCTCTTAGGCTTTGTAATGGAGATAAGGAAATTTCCAGCTAATAAGAGCAGAATGGCAGCAGGAAATAGCATTTGATTTGGCTGCTGCATCCTCACAGGGCATTTGGGAAAGATGCCCTTTGTGAGGGAAAAAGACATAAGCAACTCAGTTGATCAAATATCATAAATCAAAGCAGCTCTTCGTGTTTCAGTATTGGTTTGTGTTCTCTGCTTGTTTTCCCCAGCTACATGCTCGGTATGAAGTACAGTTAATACAGAAATCTCACATGAATCCACAGGTGAGTTGTATGCTTTATAAACAGGTTGTGTTGAGTATTGAGCCAATTTTTATATTTTTGAAAGCAGCATTTCTGACAACGTAAGAGATTCCACCTCCACTTTTTGGACAGATTACAGTCAGGAAACAAAGTGGATTTTACTGAACAATGTGTGTAATAAAATATACCAGGAGAAATTTGGGCTAATCGCATCTGATCAAAGAAAACTTTGCAACATCAGCAAATGTAATAGATTGCTTATTTGCACGCTCTCTTTCCTTTGAGAGGCCAGCTTAATGTACTGAATCTCTTCTGGGGTGCCAAGAATGTAATATGCCACAAAAGTAAAAGATCAATATGGAGCATGCTTAAAATAGCATTTTTGGGTAAATGCAATTTCTGTGGTCTAATTATTCACATATGGTTTCAATTTCCTTCAGTTGTATATTGACCAGTATTCTTTATTGCAAAAACTCTGACCTGCACTTGTATAGGTCAGCATTTCTCTGGAGTGGAATATGGTGAAATTCTTTCCAACAATAGGCAAGTTAAAAAATATTTACCATATTTACTCTAAAAGAATCCTGAATTTTACGTGACTCCCTCCTCCCCAAAAAAGATGAAATTGGGACGTGAAGTCCCCAGTTTGCTCACCATATTACTAACACCCTTATTCCTGTGTGGAAAATAACTTGAAGCCAGTCCTGGAGATCATTATGTTCCATTCCCCAAATTCTCTATGTAACACATGCACATCTAAAAAAGGTAAAAGGTTCCCCTCGCACATACGAGCTAGTCGTTGCCGGCTCTAGGGGACAGTGCTCTTTCCTCCCTGCTGGGAGGATTTTCAAGACCATCTGTTCAAGCTACCTGGGTGGGAAGGCTACAGGGGAACAGCATGATTTGAGTGACCAACCAGTGGCAAGCCAAGTCCAGCTAGGCCAGAGAAGACCATCTTCCAGCTTTAAGGAAATATGGACCACCAGACTGGCCACCAAACTTAACAGGCAATCCATTTCTACCCCATCAGGTGGAAATCCTAAAAACTAGCATCTGAACTTTGCTTTGCTTTCTTCTTCTAGCCCTTGGCATGCAGTTTGGGCCAGGTGAGTATCCGCTGCCCTTTTAAAAGTCAGACTGCTTCCAAACTTCCATGTATTTGGCTCCTCTGTCTGGGTCTGCAGAAAAAAGCCAAGCCCAGCTGACCTCAGGCTGTAAAGCACAGAGGGAGGAGCTGCTTGGCATTTTTGGTGAGGTGAGAACAGCACACAATTGTAGAACGTGAACACATTTTCTGGCTTTTGTTTCTCTAGACCAAGGTCTGAAACATTATTGAAGGTTAAGGACTGCCTCTGGCTTTTGAGCTGAATTATATGGTTACACACACTTCAGAAAGTTAAGAGTGATTCAAAACTGAACTGCTGTTAAAATTAACGAATGTTTAAACATTTTTATGAAAACCCATATTGATTTTTCTCTTGTACAACTTTCAAAGTTACAACCGGGTGAGGCTCTTTCCAGCTAGTTTTGGGAAGAAGAAAGGTTCTCAATTATATGTTCAAGCACTAGGACAATTATATACTTGTTTTTAATCTTATCAGCCACAATGCTAGCTTTTTAAAGAGGCCCTTCCATAGAGGTGAAATAACTCACAATGACAGCAAGGTTTTAATTGCATCAAGGCTACATCAACTTTTTTGACCCTACCGCCATGGACTCCTCTGCTTAAAGCGTTAGCAATGCTCCTAGTTAATTAAGGAAAAATGCAATGGGGCGCTAGTGGATACCCTTGATTTTAAAGCAGAATGCATTATGACCCTTTTTATATTTTATATTATGGCTGTTATGTGGGTGTGGCCTTCCTATTAACAAAATGGCTAGCAACAGCACCTATCACAAATCAGAAACACCCATTTATTTGAAACATGTATGTTTTCCATATGAGTAAAGGGTATTAGTGACAAAACATGTCACATTGCAAACACAGTTTCTTTCATGCTTCCAAGTGAAGCTACAATGTAAATATTAAAGAATAAAAATTGGTTAGGGATGATCTCTGGTACCCCTGGCTTAAGTCATTCATCAATTATTTTCTACCTGTAAGACCTATGTGGAATGAAAACATCTTCTCAGGGGCGTTCAGTATTCTCAATATTCCTCTAGAACTTAATTGTAACTTCAACATTCCATAAAGAATCTCTATACTTGTTATACTGATAAAGAATCCACCTGAGAACATTGTCTGTTTTACAATAAAACTCTCAGCCCAACCCATCTCACAGGGTTGTTGTAGGAAAAATAGGAGGAGCATTAAAAGTAAGTTTGCTGCCTTGATTTATTTATAAAAATAGCACAGGCAGAATAAAAATAATAAAAGTGCTTTTTTAAAAAATACCTCTCCTGAAATAATTAAAATCATCTCCCAATATATAACCAAAATTTTATTTTATACTCTATCTTCCAATATGCCTTAAAAAAACCCCCAATGAAATATACAAATCACACGAGACAAAATTATGTACATTAAATGTACAGAACAAAGAGGAGAACATAGTAGATTTACATAGTATCTGAAGAATAAAGTGGAGTATTTTACATTAAATAGCATTTTAATAGCTAGGATCATTTGACCTCTCTGCTCATAGGCAGAAGTCATGCTAAAGGATAAGTGTTCAACATAATTTTAAAATGTGGTTTTTGTATAATAAAAACCAAAAGTGACATATTCAAGGAACTAGTGCTTTATTCATTTATGAAAGTTATTGTTGCCATTGGTTTGCAAATACTAGGAACCATGGAAGTAAATATTTCCTTGCACAATAAATTAAGAGCAATCATCATTGTAAAAGCTGATAATCATGATGGCATTAATGAGAAAGCTCACAGCCTGTGAGAAATGAAACTTCTGGTATGTTAATGAAAGGTGGAAATCTGGCATCAATTCCAATCTGCTTATATTTATTGGGGTTGATGAATTTGGGTGAGGTTTTGGAAGCTGAAGAATGCATTAAATTTGTGTCAAGGGAAAAAAGATTCTCTTCTTATATGAAAACTGGTATGTTATCCCTATACAAGGGGCCATGCTAATTTTCTCTGTATTGTTCCAATTCTAGTAAATGTCTTGCCAAAACATGCTTCAACAGCAAATGTACTAAAATTGAATCAATACAGAGATTTACTATGGCTTCTGAGCCTGTCTAATATGCTAGTTCACCACAGAATTTATTTATTTATTTAAAAAAAGGAGAAGGTATAATTTGTCTAAGAATACTTTGAGCTTGTTTCCATTACTAGCAACAATGATTTGCAATAAATCTGTTTCAGCTCATCCCAACGTAAGCGCTGGGACATTAAGGACAGTCTAGTGTGGGACATTAGGTGGAGAACCAGGCTGAACAAGGCTGTTCTAAACCACACATCAAACTTTCTGGAATTCTGAGCTCAAGTGCACAACCAACAATTCAGATCATGCCAAATCTTTCACTTTCACCAAGTTGAAAAATCCAATACTTTCTGAAAGGAAAAAGAGAAAGTTAAATTGTGACTGACTTGGCTTTCAACAATTTTCAAGCCCCAGAAAAAGGAAGGCCAGCGTCCAACCCAAATAAAGCCCCTTAAGTGAATTGACAGTGTTTTTTAAAATGGGGGAGGATAATAATATGCTTAGTCTAAACAAAGAAACTGTCTGGTAACTTGAACAGACTGTATGTTCTTTTTTTTCTTAAAGAAATCATTGGTTTGTAGCTTGTACTGACAACATATATGTATGAGAAAAGGTTTGAGATACTAGACACCAACAGGCCAGAGTTTTCCCATATACAAGTAACTGCTCAAATATAGTCTGAGCAGTTTGTGCATAGCCATTGTATTTTTAAAGCATTGTGCATTAAAACAAACAAAGGTAGCACAGGAGGATGAAGAGGATATTGCTTCCCATGCTGCCCATTTTTATCCAGCTGCTGTACAGGACAGCCAAGAGTTCTCAATTCCACAATGATATCAGCCAACTTCCATTTCTGAAAAGGAACGAACTACTCCCCATAGCACTTTAAAAATAAAGAATCGTGTTTTTGTAATGCACAATACAGAATCAGCTTCCAGCATTATTTAGCGCACACACTTCAGGAAATCCCAAAGTTAACTCATTAATATTATTTAAACTAAGGCAGAAGGCTGTCTAAACATGCAAGCGACGTGCTTATTTTACTGCAACTTGCAGTGTTCCAAATGTTGCTTTGATCTACAATGAGTAAAGTCAGGCTTTCTTCCTTTTGATTTTGTTCGTAATTTTTAAGAAATGGTATTTGCTAATTCAAATACTGTATCTTCTGAGAAATGCATTATATGAATGATGGTGAAAGAACTACGTGTTTCCTTCCTAGGATTTTTACATGCACAGGCCTCACTCAGTGCATGTTCATATGTAAGCCAAGAATGGAAAAAAAACCTCTCAATTTGATGGATTTTTTGAAGTTACCGAGCAGCACAACTGTAGTTTAGGGACCTTATGCTTTTACCCATCCCTGCAGGTAGTTAGGCAAATAAGTTTGAAGAACGTTGTGCTAAAATTTTACAGATAAACTAATCATTATCATTAGAACATTTTTATTTTTATTGTTTTTTGATCACTAACCTTATGAACAAAAGCCATGTCCATATTTTTTTATATTACGAAGTCCAGCCATGCTCTGATCTAAAAAGCATGTGACACAAATACCTCATCTACTGCATTTATACCTTGTTTCTTGTGACTGTTTTGGGATAGAATGGATATCCTTTTAAGCTATCCTATTTTCATTGCTATTGTTAAATCTTAATCCCAATTATGCAAATAAATATTCTGTCACTTCTCCCCCCCCCCATTATTGCAAAAAATATATATATATATATATAAAACTATGCACAATCAGAGCTGGATGTAACAAGATTTCCCCATCATTTCTCTTTGCAAAAGATTTAACATATAAACAAGGGAAGCAACCCATTGGGCACTATAAATAAGAACTGAGATCATTTAAGGCAACCAAGCCTGCTGGTGGACTGGAAGAGATTGTCCCGTCCCACCCACTTATTTGCAGACAAATTGGTCCACAATCTCTGTGCATTTCTTGCATTTCACGTAGCAGCACCAATGGAACTTGCAATGGCAGCGTTCTGTCTGCACGGTCTTGAACTGGTCATAGCCCCGGCCGCAGCACATAAGTTCACAGCCATCCATGCCTTCTGAAGTCTTATTGCAGAGTCGCCCCTGGGTGCCCAGAGACCCAGTGCTCTCGTTGCGCACGCAGTAATCAGGACTAGGGTCAATGTACACCAGGTCATAAATAGTTGGTGCATTGAAGCGGCTGTTCACCTGAACCAGTTTGCCACGGAGATTGAGCTTCATAGCGGCAGCACTGTCGTATTTTTCCTTCAGAGCATCGCCCACCTTGCGAAAGTCAGCCAACTGCAGCCAACAGGTCTTTAAGCTGCATGATCCAGACACACCGTGGCATTTGCAGGCTACATCTGCCAAGTTATACACTGTCTGTAGGAGTCAGAAGAAGAAAAATGAGTCCTATTGTCCCAAAATATAAATGGGTGTAAAATAAACTAAACAATTACTTTTGTATGCCCTACCAATTATTGGGGAAACAACTGCAAATGGTAGCAATCTCCTCACCTGGCACCTGTCTATTCTACTTTCCAGAATGCCTACCTGCTTTGAAATTTCCTGTTAGCCTGCTTATGCTAAGTAACAATTTTTATTTTTATTTTATTTATTCAATTTCTGTAGCAGCCCATCTCTACCAAGTGACTATGGGAAGCTTACAATTCCAAAACTATAAAACAGTTAAAACGATTTAAAACAATAAAAGTTAAAACATCCAGAAAACAGTTGGAAAGCTGATTAAAACTTCTTTTACCTTGTTTTATCAGGTTTTTTTTTTTTTACAAAAATTCCCCCATTCTTAGCTGTTGGTTGTCACATCATACCCAATATAATAAGAGTTTTCGACAAATAACTTTGTCTGACAATATATTTTATCTTCTTTTTATTTATAGGAGGGGTGTTAAACTCGAGTGTCACAGTGTGATGTCACATGACATATTGCAACTTTCCCCCCATTCGCTAAACCAGGCTTGGGTGTGGCCAGCAGATGACACATCCGGCCCATAGGCTACAGTTTGACAACCATGATTTATAGCCCCATTTATCATTTCTGTATAAAAATAATGGAGGGAAAAGATACAGAAAATATACAAGTCTAAGTTACTATGACCCCATATTCAGTAGAAAATACTCCTTCACAGAAGATAATCCTTCACAGCATTATCAGTTACAAAATTTTTCATTTTAGAAAATTCCTTTAGCAACAATGTTGACAGTGAAATACTAAAAATCAGGCTAAAAATTGCTGAAATATAAAGAGATATAGGTCCTGATGAACTGATACATAAATCTAATTATTTTGCTATCTTCCCAACCTTCTATGACATGATATTGCGACCTCACAAATTTCACTAAAAATAAATGAAAAGGCAATTGTACACAGCAATTGTATGCAGTTTGTGTTGTTCAATTTGCTAAGTTGTGTCCGATACTTTGCAACATCATGTACCATAGTATGGCACTGTCTCTGAGTCTGCCCAAACTCATGCTCACAGTGTCAATAATACCTAAGCATCTTACTGTCCCCTTCTCCTTTTGCCTTCAATATTTCCCAATATTAGGGTATTTTCAAATAAGTCCTTTATTTTATTTATTTATTTAGTCGAGCATGTATTAGATAACTGATATAAGTGTAAACATGATTGTTAATACATGAAATGGCTAAGAATAAAAGCAACATTCGGACAGGGATGTAGGCACATTGGTGCACCTATGCACGTCCCTTAAAGACCTCTTAGGAAAGTGGTGAGGTCAATAGTAGACAGTCTAAGGTTCAAGTTTTTGAGGTTTTGTGAAGAAACCACAGTCAGGTAGAGTATTCCAGGCATTGACCACTCTGTTGCTGAAGTTGTATTTCCTGCAATCGAGTCTGGTGCAGTTTACCTTGAGTTTGTATCTATTGTGTGCTCTTGTATGGTTATGGTTGAAGCTAAAGTATTCATTGATAGGTAGGACATTGCAATATATAATTTTATGTACTACACTTAGATCGGACAGAAGGCAGTGTAGTGCTAAGTTGTCTTAGCCTAAGATTTCAAGTCTGGTGGCATAAGGTATTCTGTTACAAGTAGAGGACTCTTCTGGTGAAATATCTCTGGACTCTCTCAATTGTGTTAATGTCAGATACGCAATGTGAGTTCCAGACAGATGAGCTGCTTCTCTCATTCTTCTTATTATTATTTGGTGGCCAAAGAATGTATGCAGTAGTTCATTGCATTAATTGAATGATTTCCCATCTCTCTGGAGGTTTTCCTTCTTGGCCTTTTTGATAGCATTGAAAATATGGAAAATCACTAACTCACAAATTGTGCATGCAAACTGGAACTTTTTTAAAATTTGTAAATGATCCCAGAAAGCAACAACACTGGAATAAATAATGATGGTCATCTGTTTATATCATCTCCAACTTGTCTGCAAACTGTTCACCATAGGCTGATGGCCAGGATCAAAGAATACTCCATCCTATGCTACAAAATTAAACTAAGCTGGCAGGATCAGAAAGTATGAGAAAGTGCTAGCAAAGTTGATGGACCCACTGACACCTGTGGATATTCATGAGCTTAAATCACCATGGAAAACTTGTGGTAGTTCAAGGATATTATGTAAGTTTGAAGATTGTTTTCTACTTCCTTGGTATGTTGGATGGGACAGAAGAAAAAAAGGATGCCAGGCATGATTAGAGGCCGTAAAAAAGGAATGGAACAAACTTCTGTTCAATCTTGAGATATGCAATCTGATCACACTTTTCCAATCAATACATTTCTGTGGCTGCTGAAATGCCACAAATATAGCATTACACAAATTAGGCCAGTCTAAAGTCTCATATGCTTATACCTGGTCCAAGCATACATAGACCTCCAATTCTAGTATAATAATACATCTGTTTTATTTCAGTTCTCCTATATAACTGCATGAAGCAGCTTTCTGGATATTCAATTTTTTTTCCAGTAGGTTAACCTAGCATAAATAGCTTTCTCTCTTTCAACAATGGTTATCCAGCTGTTAAATCCTTAGAATTCCATCTGATTTTATTTGAACCACAAATGGTAACTTAGCTATCTAATATTGGCTGATTTCAAAAATGCTGAGAAGAATGAGACCTGGTTTTGATGAGAGACGATCCGAAAAATCCAAGGCTGTTAGAATTAGGCAATGGCAAACTATTTCCATATAGTCAACAGGAGTTGAACTTGATTTGAGGGCATCTTTGCCTTTATTTTATTATTTATTGGAAATGTGTCTGAGCAATTATGTTTCAGTTGCACAGATTTTGTTTTTCTTCTTTTTCCACTTCCTGATTTGCAACAATCGAACAATGCAGCAATAACAGAAAATGAGCAGGATTGCAAGCCACTATCCATGGCTGATAAATAGGTAATTATCCTCAAGCGAGCACAAGCACAAGCTCATTCCTTGCATACTAACTGGATGTCTTCTATCTGCACCACTGCCAAGATAACAAGGTATCCAGTCCCTCCCTTCTCTATTCAATTTGAAGTTGCTTGGTGTTGCTCAGCAATCTGCAGATTTGGTTAACACAGTGATGTCAACTCTCCCAATAACAAAAAGAAAGACCAGTAGAAAGAAGGTAATTAACTGTGACAGATAACATTTCAAGAAGGGAAACTGGAAATAATTGAACCTGTGAAGATTTCCAGCAAAAATAAAACTTACAAGTGGTATATATAAGTTGATTTTACCTACTTCCTTTAGACTGAGGGGAAAAATCCATGATACTTAACCAGTCTGTTGACTGGCTTATTGATAGTAGAATTGCATCAGATTTTTCTTTTCAACTCCCCGTTTTCATACTGGAAAGATGTGCTGCTCCTAGAGCACATTTTCCAATCCAGTTCAGCATCTCCCTCCCACACTAGTCTCTCCATGCACAGCCAAGTGACTCCATCCAAAAGAGAAAACCCCAGAACACCTCTGGGTAGGGGACAAGCCGACACCGCAATATCCTCTTTATAAGGTCTTGGCAAGGAGACCTTGATAATTTACCCTGTATAAATAGACATGAGTCAGTGTTGACACAGCCCCAAAAATCCTGGGGTCTGACACATTAGGTAGATGCTGAATGCCATTTCCACCCAGCATTAAAAAGCGGGGAGTTCAAACCCTGCCAAATGCAAGGCAGAAAGGCAGCTCAAAAGGGGTGGTAGCAGGGAACCACTCAAAGCCGACACAGGCAACTGTGAAAAGTCATTTTTCTTCTCTCTAGCAGCAAGTTGGCCTTCCCAAGGCTTTCAGATGCCTTCTTGTCACATTGAAATATTATTAATTTTCAATTATCATTCATCTTAATTCACCTTGAAACACAAGTGTAAACTCTCTAGCCGACTTCTCCTGGCACCGTCAGTTGTAGGAAAAATAATTATTTTGGCTCCTTCCTCTTCAGGGCAATAAAATGAAGTTTACACTCATTCGTTTAAAAGATTTGGAGATTAAAAAAGCCATAAAAACCAACTTCCACCACAGAAAAGCCTGTTCTCTAATAATACAGAGAGGGTGGCACTTTTTTTTTTTCACAGCCTTATAAGGAAGACTGAAAATAGCCCCACACAAGAACATTTCGCTCTAGTAAATATGCTTTCATCCCTTCCAAAGAAAACTGAATGGGTAGGAAATATAAGCTAATAAAACTCTATTCTGCAGAAAATTTACTGTGACTTGCACAATTTTACCAGAAGAATCTGGGAGGGGAAAATGTATAATTTCAGCTCCATATACAGGAAGGAAATCAAGCATTAGCTGTTGCAATGCCTCTCAGATTGAAAAATCCTGGGTTGTTGTTTTTTAATTTAAAATGGGTCATTTGTCTTTATCTAAATTGAGGCATCCTGCCTAGTCTACCTCTAGTAGTAGTGGTATTAATAAAGATTATAATAATCATTTCTGCACTTATTCATCAGGTCTGTTCAAGTAAACAAATTCAAAAACAAGACAGCTTAACGAACAACAATGTGCGAATCGGAATTAATGAAAAGTCAGCCTTTCTGTAAATAATGCAGCAACATAAAGGTTTACAATATTAGTTAAGAGCAAATAGATGAAAAGAATCCCCTTTTGAGCGACTTACTCTTCTTCCTGCCTCATTGTTATGTATGTTCATCAAAATTCTAGCGCTCTCGTAAGATCCTTTCTGATAGATCCGCTCTCGCTCACGGGCATCCACAAATTCCTTGGCAAAACGGTAGCCATAATCAACGTTATCTCCACAGCCCCCCCACAGCCAGTCCCGAGGTAGATCTTTTGGCCGGGCAGCCCTACTGCAGCCACAGGAAGAGAGCTCTCCCTCCCGGCAGGCCCGGCTCATGGCATTCACCACGCCAGCAGCACTGACAGCATAAGTAAAAGCAGTTTCCCGGCTGCCTGCAAAAAAGAAGAAGAAGAAAAAGAAGCTGCTTAGTGCATTGGAGACCGGGATGCATGTATTTATTTGTCAAAGAAGAAGATATATTACTTTTACAATGGAACAACTTTCCCCAATGGATTAATGTACTTTTGAAAAATAGGGTATATCAAGTGAATGTTAAGTATAATATTTGACCAAACTTGTTGGTATTGGATAAAGTTCCAATTAAAAAAAAACAAACTATGGGAAAATCCTCTTGACTTTTTCCAAAATTCACCCTTTTTGAGGCATCTGATAAACTAACAACAATTTTATACTGGAAAAGAAGGTTCTGATCTAATAATGAGGTTCACAAAGTGATCAAGAAATGGTTGAGGTGTTTTCTAGAAATATACTCTACACAAACTGTCCTGTGTGAAAAATGTAAAAAGAGTTTAAGGGATGCTTTTAAAGTAAATAAGAGATCCAGGCTACTCAAACGGGCTAGTTATTTGAATAGCCTGAATGAAAATTCATTGGTTAATAGGTTACTCAAATCCATAGAGGTTTAATAAAATTGGCAAGTCCCATGGTGATTTCTTCCAATTTTAGTCATATTGGGCAACTGTCTTTAGCTTTTTAAAACTGCAACTGAGGGGACTGTCACAAAAGATAAAACATGGCCTTATGCAATGATTTGAATGTCAATTCTTTACAATGCTATGTCCTAAGTTCTAAAATCCTCTTATTCCAGATTTTTTCAAACAAAAGACAGAATTAGTTTAAAAGTATATAGCTACATGTTTAAAAGCCAAATTATTGTATTTAAAACAAAAGGTTTAAAATTATATTATCCCAAAGAAGTTTGCGCCAGTCAGGAACCTATTCCAAATAAGTAGTATGTATAAGTAGTAGTATTAATTTTTGTAGTACGCTAAAAGCTGATTTATTTTTAATATACCTATATGAATAATAGAGAAGCCCTATGATTTTTACACTAGCATGGTTCAGATTAAGTTCATAAACACTTTACTTCCTTTCACATACATATGGCGATTATATACATTTTAGGAGCATTTAGGTTTTATGTCTCTCCCCAAAAGTATATTTTAAGAGAAAATTTTCATCTGTGGCATGGGGAAAAAATGCGGAGATGGTATACTTTAAAAAAAACAACAGATGGAATAAATTTATTTGTGGCATGTTTAAAGACAAATATCATCAACTTTGACAATATTAGAAGTCCCTCTGCCAGCAACAGTGTTGGTTTGTTTAGAAGTTTTCCATCCTGTGCTAAGCATAAACATGATACCTTTACATCAGAAAAAGATGGTATGTTAATCTTTGTCCATTTCAAACAGAAAAATCCTTTCCTCCATATATGTAATTTTGAAAGTCTTCAGAAGAAGTAAGAGAATTTCCTTACATGGCTCAAAAGTTAGTTTAAAATGTAATCTTACTCAGAGTTTAGCTTTTTAAATAGCACTGATTTAGTGGTTTTCATGATTTAAGTGAATACCAAGTACAGAACTTTTTTTTAATCATATCCTTTTATTCAAGCTATATTGATTTCGAAGAGCATTCTCAGCTCCCAACTTGAAGACCGCTATTCAACTTTTGGAGATCAAGTCATAGACAAAATTTTCAGAAAATGTTTAGTTTGTTATCATTTACTGTTTGATCTAGCCAGGACGAAAATACCCAAATATTACACAGCCAACTTTCCAGAATTGTTCAGAAAATAAATACTTGTGCCAGCAGTAATGTATGCTGATTCATATCTCACTGCACTTAATGCCAAAGCTTATGCTATTTCCCAAATAAAAATCATAACTGTAAGAGATATTCTACCTTAAGAGTCAGCTCTTAAAGCAACAACACCAATATGCTTCATCAATATCTGATTTGTTCATTTCAGCAATGAAGATATCAATCAAATCATTAGACTTTTACTCTTTACTTAAATTTAGATAAAGAAATTGTACAACCTTGTAGTATTTTAATTCACTACACAAAATCTTTCAAGTATTCTTTCAAGTCAAATCGGCTAAGGATTTCTCACAAAAATTCTGAGAAACATGAAGAAATAGAGCCAATAGGCTCTTTATAACAAAAACACTCATTGTAGCTGGATTTATAGAAATGTAGAACAGTGTTTAAGCAAGAAACAGGTGTCTGGATAAAGAGAAACAACCTATTTATAATTCACTTAGAGTAGGCTGAAATATGAAATGACAAATATTTCACTGCTTTGAAGAAATTTCTCACACTTCTTGTTCTCAGTAACGTTTTCATGATCTAGAAAGTTGGATGCACATAACCTGATTTGTAATTAACCTAAACAGGCTGCCACCATTTTAAATCAAATGAAATAGATGCAGATATATTATGAGCAGGAATCAAAGGCCTAAAACTAAAATGGGAACTCGTTCAAACATTGATGGTTGCAAACTTTGTATAAAGAGATTGTGTTTACTCAAGACATTATAAAACCAATCTTCAAGTCTGGGATACATACATCTATGCCAATATCTGAAACAATTTCGGGCTTTGAGCACTCCACATCTATGGAATACATCCTACTCAAGGCAGAATACTAACAATTAACAATTTTATTCTAAGCCTCCCTCAAGAGCAATTATAATGCAAAAACTGTGGGAGAATATTTAAGTCTTCAAAAGGCAAATGTTTCCACTTCATAAAAAAGGGCATGGAAAAGGTTTGAGATTTTGTCAAGATTATTTTACATAAAATTAACTTTTAGAGTAAATGTGACTTAAGAGCACCCTTTCAAGCAAAGCAGAAGCCGACTCAATTCTTAAATGAAGTTATTTTTAATCTAATTTTAAAGTCATTCCAATCCTTTCCTATCCTGTTTCAAAAAGAGGAATGTAAAATTAGATTTAGATCTCAGTATTCCGAAATGATATTAAACACAAGCTGTGAGTTAAACGGGGGAAGGGCTAGACCGGAGATACAGACTTAGATATTCAGATGTCATTACTGCAAGCAGATAAGGGGGGAAAACCGCAATCCATCAGTCAACCAACAGCAATCTATAATGATGCTGTGCTGAGCCCATCAAATTCAATGGGAATATCAGAGATAAGACCTCTTTAAAGCATAAAATGGAATTCTGCCAGTATAAGCTCATCAGCAAAAACATATCAAGAAGAAATTGACAAAAGATATACTTTTACTAAAGAGATATTTTATGAACAATAACAATTACATAAGTATATGTATCATGTATGTATCTATGGATGCATATACATGCAGACACACACTTCACCTTATTCAAAGTATTCTGCAAACACCAACATAATTCACATCATAGCTTAAATTTCTTTAATGAAAATTAACTTGTTTTCAGAAAGCTATAATCCTGAACTTTTGCCATGTTCCTTTAAACATAATGAGATTTCAATATTGGTACAAGCTGGGCTGAGAAAATATGTATTAAAATAACAGTCCAGAATAGACTTGATATCATGGTATGAAAAATTAAGGTGATTAATCTAAAGGCAAAACTCAACCGTTACATGTTTTTGATAGGAAAATGATCCTAGGCCAGCCAAATGCCACTATCTGCTTCCAATTTCCTGTTCTAAAAACAGGCCTATTTTTTGCGATGGGATGAGAACTTCAGTATTATTATTCATTTTTCTACATAATCGTCAGTCTCATAATGGCTGCTTGCTCACCAAAAGGGTTTTGATTTTTTTGCCAAAGGCATTTTAATGTTTCCATTCTTGATTAACTTCAGTGTTACATAAACAACCGGGCAAAGTTTTCTAGCACAATGCATACGGAAATGCTTCATGTAGATTCTAAAGTACTTCCTACCTATCTGCATGACTCTGCCAAAGACAGAGTTATTATCCACAGTACTACAATTCCATCTTCTATGGCGGAACTGATACTGGCATTCTTTGATCCCTGTCTTTGCACCCTCTCCAATATATTGCATGTGATCCTGGTACAAATGGCAGAGTTTCTTTTGTCCTTGAGACAGCCCTGCCAATTGGCTACAGAGAGGTTGGGCTCCAATTATATACACCTCTGGCATCTGGACAGGGTTCATAGGATTCATGTGGTTCATACCTAGAGACCTGTAAAAGGAGAAGAGCTATATTAATAAGAGACAGTTCAAATACAGTAACTGAATACACATGCAGATATCCTAATCCCAATCCTAAACAGATGTATTTGGAAGTAAGGTTCAGTGAGGTTCTAGGCATAGTGGCTGAAGTGGAAAGAAAGACTTGTTGAATATTTGAAACATTAAAGTAAAACCACATGCATGAAGCTAGGAAGGCAAAAATCAAATTATGCATTTATCTAAATACATTTGACCCCTTAAGTTTTAAATTATTGCTCTCTTCCTACTTTTTTGAGAACTTATTAAACACACACATACACACACTCAAGGCATTTAAATACTAACCTACCATATATTTTTTAAAACCCTGTAGTACCTAAAACATATTGAAGATCAATAAAATTAACAAGTAACACAAAATATATAGTTTATATGTAAAATAGTGAACATATACCTGAAGTAGACAATTTCTAGACATCATGAAATAAATGCCTTAATTTAACATCCACAACTAACAACTTCAACAAAATATTTATTAACTCAACTGTGTGCTTTAATGATAAATGCCTGTTAATCAGACAGAACTGTTTCCAGAAGTTAAATTCCATTAAGATTAATAGGGCTTACCCCTATATGTATACTGAATCTATAGCCTTATAGTCGTTCACACACAAAAAATAACAGTTATAAAACCCATTATTTTGAAGTAACTCCCATGATTCACTTTTGTGTATGTGTGTTTATGTTGCAAACTCAATACTCTCATTTCAACTTTACAATTTATTTAGTTTCTACTATACAGTTGGTTCCATAGAGAATTCAAATTATTACATATATGTGATAGAGTTCACTGAAGGAACAGAATGAAAAAAAAATAGGGATTCATAAATCAAGTAATTACATTTTCCAGGAACTATCTGGGCCTTCCTTCTTTATATCAACTGGAAACTGAAGATAGACATACCTTATATCATGTGTGGGGGGGATTAGAAAGTGATAAAAATATAATTAAAAAGCTTACCACCAAGAGCTGGCTTCTATCATGATTTGGAGAAGTGAAGAGAAGATGGTCAGACCCAACAAAAAGTACTTGGAAGTCATTGCCCCTGTCCGCAAAGATCCACTTTGCATTATTGCTCCCATGGACTTCTGTAGGGGAGGGAAGAGGAAAGAGACTGATTTGACTGTTATGGTGTGGCTCAGACCATTTCAAAAGTGAACAAAGTCCAGCCTGAAAAGGGGGGGGGTGTTTCTCTGCAAAACTGCAGCGGCCCTTCTCCCCAATGAGTTCTTACAGTGCAATGGCCACGCCACTGCCTGCTGCTCCAAGTGCATTAATCCGCCCAACTGTCCCAGTGTTGGATCTTAGTGTTTGACTAACTCTCAAAGCAGCCCAGATACTGAAGGAAAGCTGAGTGGCACCCAGCCCATGGTCCTCCCTCTCTTCCTCCTCCTCCTTCCAGACTCCAGTAGACAAGACCTTGGCTTTGGGGCACAATCCAGCCCTGTTGCAGCTAGCTATGTGTTGCTGGGTTTTCACAGCTAGCTACCCTGTCAGGAGAAGCAGGTGGGCTGAGACAAGGAAGAGATTAAACAGCCACACGCATGCAGGCACACACACCCCCCCCACCCCACACTAACACTACACAGGATTTGCCAGACCACCAACCCTTCAGAACTCCAAAAGGGGAAGGGGGAACAAAGGTATCGTAGGGCAAGCAAAGACCTATCATTTTGGAACAGAATCGAGATTTTTCCTTCTCAAGTGATTTCTGGAGTGATGAGGTAGAAGAAATTGGGCTCAAGGGTTGTGACAAGCCTTCTCAATGGAAGGAGAGAAACTCTCCCCATACTGCATCGTTGGCGGGAACAGGAGACAATTTAATAAACAATTTAGTAACCCCTTTTAAAGAAATGTCACGAATGCTTCTATCCAGATGTTCATGATTCGTTCGCGGCCAGAAGTGACTCTCTTTAGATTTCAGGGGTAGTCTTGGCGCACCTAACCATTTACTCTCGTAGCAAATAGAGCCAGCCCGGATTTGAGAACCGGCCAGCTTCAGAGGGGCTCCCCGATGAACCAGAAAGTTTCCGGAACCATCGCAGACCGTGGCGATTCGCCCGAGAAGGGCGGGTGTGTCCTTCACGCGCAACCCCGGGCCTCTCCGCGCGCAAACGCCACGAATTAGTCGGGGCAGGAAACTTTCGATCTGCGCGCTCGCTCGCAACCTAGGCATGACTGCGTCGGGAAGGCTCCTTCCGCGACGAGAAGCCTAAGGAGGAGCTCCAAAGGATTTCAGGCACGCCAGGCGGTTTGAAGACAGAAAAAAGATAAGCTTTCAACGGGCATTTCCATTTGTAAGTTTTTTTTAAAAAGATCAGTACAATCCCGTGTTGCTTCTCTGCACTTTCGTGCCAACGGACATTGATGT
This sequence comes from Emydocephalus ijimae, assembly GCA_004319985.1. Taxonomy (NCBI): domain Eukaryota; kingdom Metazoa; phylum Chordata; class Lepidosauria; order Squamata; family Elapidae; genus Emydocephalus; species Emydocephalus ijimae. Next base: position 26,302 of record BHEV01011878.1, read on the forward strand.
TTCAACCTGGTCGGTATGGTTGCATTATCGCCCTGACTAGAACATAATTCCACTCACCACTCAATCTTAATCGCGTCTACTCAGAAGCTAATTTTGCGGATTTCCAATAGGGTTGCCCTTAACTACCACTCAAGAGATTGGGGAGGTAATTCAGCTGAAGGTACAGAGTGCTCCGGCAAGGAAGAAGGCGGGGTCGCGCTTGCAAATCGCCCCCCGGGTTTGACTTGCAAAAACTCTTGGGGAAGTTTGGTTTTTTTTCCTCTGGGAATCCGCCCGCTCGTAAGCTCGGCGGGCCCTTCCATTCTCCTTGGCCTCGTGCTGGGTAAAAAGGAAAATGACTTTCCAGACCAGCGGGTCCAGAACGGCTTCTTCAAGCTTCAAGAAGCGGGGAAATGGAGCTGGCCCGCGAGTCACATTTCAACATGCTTGAACTCTCGCCGACGGGAGACTTGGCACCTGGAATACTCCCGAAGGACTTCATCTGGCCTATTCCGAGCCCCTTCCAGCTTGCCCTCGCGCCGCTTTGTTTTGGTTCAATCCCACGGAAAACAAGGTGCGGTCGCGGCCCGCTAAGCGGCCTCCCCAAATGCACAGAATTCTCCCACAGAAGGCTGGAAGAATTTTGGGGGATCGGCCAGAGAGGCCGCGCGTCTAATGATTTATTTCTCCATCAGACTGATGCGCAAAGAGTTCGTTCCTTCCCAGAAAGCCGTCCACGCTCCAGCACGAGAGGGGAGGGGCCGGGAGAGACCGCGGAAGCCACTGCAGCCGTCCCTCGTCGAAGGCGAACAGCGTGCGGACAAACCCGAAGATGGAAAAGAAGGAAGGCTCCGTTAAGCCATTGCCCATCGGGGCGTTTCAATCGCTTCCCCCTACCTCCGGCCTAAGCTTCCCGTGGCCTTGGGCCCGTTCCCTCCATATCTCATGTGATCTTTCGCTGTGGGTGTACATTCTGTGCAGCTGAGGATTTCAGGCCGCAGTTTCGGCTCGCCGCTCGAGAACTGTGCAAGGTGATGATGCTAATCGAAGAATAAACCACCCGCGAGGAAGTTGAATCTGAGGGTCACAGCCGTCTGGATCAAGCGCGGAACATTTGCCGAGGTTTATTACTAAAACGGGGAGGGTCAAACAAGGACTTTTTGGGGGGGAAAGGGGGTAAAACGCCAAAGGAGCAAAAAAGGCCAGACCACAGATGGTCTAGTGGAGCTGCTTTTTCTAATGCAAACTCTCCGATTGCACGGTTTTGCTGGCCCCGGGGGAAACCTTATTAAGGACATCTTGCGTCCTTCACTGAATGCTCGGAATATATATTTCATGCAAACTCCGCTAGCAGAATCCAAACTGTTACTGCATTTTATATTCAAAAACCCTTTTCTGCTCAAAAATAAGCAGAAGGGCCCCCCACAGGTTGTAGAGACAGGAGCATAACTTTAAATACCTTATGAACAGAAGTCAAGTCGCCTGCCTGCCTAAAGGTCTGTCGGGTTGCTCTAAGGAGGCATTCTCCTCCTTCCCCGACAGAGGGCAATCGCAACCGCAAAACGTTAGGTCCCAGACGAAAGCCGACGGATCTGGAGTTGTCGCCTTCCTCTCGGCGTTTGGTGACATTCATTACTTTTGAGTTTATTCTGCGCATCCCAGCTCAGAGCAGAAAGGACTGAGGCGAGGCCCTCCGCCCCCCTCATCCTATTCCGGACGGGGCACCCGAGGAAAAAGCACCGCGCTAAAGCAGATCCCTTCACTCATTCGGGACGGAACCGTTTTCTGTATCTGCAGAGGGTCCATATTAAAGACGACTTCTTGCAGCCGATCGTCTTTGGGACACTAACGAAGATCAACTTTTTAAATACGTTTTCCCCGCTCTTCAACGGAACGCATCAGCCTCCGGGCTCCTTTGCTTGCGACTTTGTCTTTCCAAAAAAAAAGAAAATGCAAGGGGTCTGGAAAGTCCGTGACTGCATCTGGTTTTATGTTTTAATGCTCAGTCCTACTGGGGTTAAGTAGGTATATAGCCCTTTCTAATCCGGTGGGTTGCAAAACGCTGCTGCAAAAAGGCCGGCTCGGATTTTGGGAGCCGATACCTGCCAACCCACCAATTGTCCTACAGGTTTAGTGGGGATACATAAAAGGGGCAAAAAGCGCCCCAAAGTTTGATTACAAATAGCTTCCAGGTTTTCAACAAAGAGAGCAAGTCAAATGCCACAAACCAGGCGGTGGTCTCAAGAGCCTGTTTCAGCTCACCCCCCCCCCATTAACCCAAACGCAAGAAAATCACTGGGACTTTCTTGTCGGTTTATGCAATTTGCCTACCCCACCCGCCGAGAAAGAAGCTGAACTTTCACTGACCCCACTGACTAACTAATTTAGCATACAATTGACAATTAAAAACAAACACACCACTTCTTTTTTTGAACAGGGAACATTTGGAGCATCAAAGGGCCTGGGGGAGCGGGTGGAGACAAAACCCTTCCATCCTCCCTCGCCAGTAAAAGCCGGGACCCTTTACAGATGCAAAGTGACAACGTGCAGAACCCGAGAACAAAAACGGAGGGGTCGAGATGGAGGAGGAGAAAGTCATCCAGGGATTTCCCCCCCCCCATTGGCCAGCAGCCAAAACCCTTTAAAGGTACAGGCCTGCTGCCATTACTCCGTTTCTTCAACCCGTACGAGTTAAAGTGGCAGGAGCTGTTGTCCTTTTAAAACCCACTGGATAGGCGAGAAAAAAAAGCATGTGGATTTAGCGAGGAATTAAAAGTTTCCCGAGGAAATCAACCACTCACTCCAAAAGCCAGGGGCGACTAAGCAGAAACCCTTTGAAACAGGAGGTTTCTGAGAAAAGTAAAAGTTTCGATTGGGGCGCGTCCATAACCGGGATTTAATATTACGGGAGCAATAGAGAGAAATAAGTTTACCCTTTCTCATCAGCCCCACTATAAACCTAATATTCTGAAGGGGGGGGGATCAAGTAGCTCTGGTTAAGTTCTTTTTCAAGAAGGAAAAAAACAAAAGGGTTTTTTTTTCCGTCTCAGATTTTCCTGACTCAAAACTGGGATAGTTGGGGGGGGACCCCAACCATCGCTCCCCCTCCTCCCCGTGTCTAGAGCAAGCGGGTTGCAAGCACACACCCCTCTCATTTCCAAGTGCTACTCACCTCCATTGTGGGGAGGAGGGGGAGGGAGGAAGAGACGACGACCGAGGGGGCCAGAAGAGAATCAGGCAACCGTCTAGTTTAGCAGCCAAGTAATCCAATCGAGGAAGCCCAAAACCCAACTTCTCGTAATCTCCTCCGAGGACAAACGACAGGGTTGTTCTGCCCGAGGGGGCCGCTCCAAAGCTGGAGCGAAGAATCCTCCTTCGCAAGGTCCATCCGCAACCGAACCGGGACAAATCGCAGCGTCTCAAGCTTCAGATCAACCCAGCCAGGTAGCGCTGCCACGGCGCCGCCGCCGCCGCCTCCCGCGCGAGGCTCGATGCCTCCCGAGCACGCCTTGCAGATTTCCTTCCCCGCCGTCTACCTACCCGCTGCCACGGGTGCCCGGCACCGACTCCTGCGGAGTCCCTCCATTGCGAGAGAGCGAGCGAGAGACGGACAAGAGAAAGGCGAACTCCTCCGGCATCAAAGAGCAGGGCGGCGGCGGCGGCGGTGGTGGAGGCTGCGGCAGCTGCTCCGGTCCATGTTCCGCGGCGGCGCAAAAAAAAGAAAAGTGAGGTGGGAAGTGTCGCTCTCCCTCGCCCTTCCCTCACAGTCCCGACTTCATTCTGTGCCGCACGGGCACAAGGCGGCTCCTTCGCTTATTCTCCGCACTAGTTGCTGCGCGGCCGAGGCGGGCGCGCTTCTGTTTCCCTCGCCTGGCGCGAAGTGCGAGAAAACTTGCAAAGGCGACGGTGTCTGCAGCGAAAGAACCGGGAAGGGAGGGAGGAGGAGGAGGAGGCGGAGGCGGCGAAGGAAGAGCTCGCGGAGACGCGCGTGCGCTGTGCGTCAACCTATTGCAACGCAGAGCGAACTTTTAAGCTGCACCTCAGGCGGCAGCCTCTGGACTCAGCGCCGAACTGCTGGCTGGCTGGCTGGGATAGCGCGACAGCGCCAATGCCAGCCAGCCAGCGGAGAGGGCGGCATTCTTGGAATTTACACCCGCGTGAAAGGACGACGTTAATCTGGAATTGCTCATCGCCCCGACATCTGTTCATTGTTTTCCACGCCGTTGAGTGGGGAGGTGGGGGTGGAGTCAGGTTTGTACTTAGACTAAGCCTGGGAAGAGTCGAGTTCGAATCTTTCGCTCGGCCTTGGTGTTCACTTGAGTGCTCTCGGCCAAGTCTGCCTTACTCAAACTATTGTTGGGAGAGGAAACTGTATTGACCTTCTTAAAAAAAAAAATAGGAATGAAACTCTCCTGCCCACCAGCCCCCCCCCCGCCGGCCAATCTTCAGGTGCTACACTTTTTACTCTCTTGTCCTTAATAGGGATTACCACGGCTCGGTTACTGTCAGCACAAATTCCTTTTAGTGCCGGAAATCACTGTATTCAATTTTAATTCCTTAATTTTTTTTTAAATTATTTTTTGGGAGAACATCGTTTGATTTAGAACCCGTTTTACCACGTAAACTATCAGTAGTTGTAACTTCTGTTATGTGCAAGGTTTTCAAGAGGGAGGGATAGCCAGCTTGCAACGTGGCTATCGGGTTGTGATTTCGGTGAAAGGCAAAAAGATGGCTTTCTCGAAAACTGAGATTTGCACGAGATACCAATCTTAGGTCAGGGTAGACCAGCTGTGTAGACTAGTCTATTCCTGTGCATGTTTACTCAGGCTGGCAATGGCTCAATGGGCTTTATTCCCAAATAAAGGAGTGTGCATAAGATTTCAACCCTACAGGCAAAATTGGAGTTAGTGTTTGGGCTCAGCTCCATCACGGTGTCATTAATGCCAAAACTTAGCGCTGCAAAGCACGGAATTAATAAAACAACCCTTTGCGCATGATCAGAGGGGCTTTATCTCAATATATAACTAACGCTGTGATGAATACAGAGGCATGACGTTTGCAGTTTTAAGTTTAGAGCTTAATCCTGTTCTGCGCACAATCCAATGGACGGGGCTGGCCGGGACCTTCACGTGGCTATTTCCGATCTAATAATACTGTAGTTGGGATACTGAACTGACGAACGGCTCCGAATAATCAGCCTGCAAACATTCAAACGTGCACAAATAGATGCCCACTGCCTCTTATGAGCGGGCAAAGGAAATGACAAACTACAGCGGATCAAAGGCTCTACACATTGTATTCCTACAAGGGAATATATCTCTAGACAACTCGCAAAGAAAACCCAACGCAGGAATGCAAACTTTTCAATGACTCATTCCCCGTATTTAGTCCCCCTTTTAGTTGCTGGGGATCAGTCAGTGAGGTTCCATTAGGTAGCTCGACCCATTAATAGCGCATCAACGTGTCCAAGTTTAAAAACGGCTGCTGAATAGTATAATTATAATTACTGTCAGGCATCAAATGTTATTCAAGGCACCTACCCAGATGACGCCTGTCCCATTCTGCCAGAAACGATACTACTCTGTTGCACAGAGAGAAGAAAAACTTTGTGAAGCCTCTCGAGAAACCTGTCAATTTCTCCCGATTTTAGAACGACGGTAAACATATCTAACTCCCTAATCAATCTTTAACTCCACGCAGAGCGTTCGGTCCTAAACATGTATGTGCTCCGAGCCTCCGAGATACAAGAAAGTCTAAACCTCCGTCATTTATTTTGTTCATACATTCCTAACTTGATGTTTTCTCAGTGAACTGGGATTCCCGGAATCAGCTGGAAAAAAAGTGGGAATTACACTGTAATCCCAAAACATCTGGAAAAATACTAGATTGTGAAATGCATCATAATCCAAACAGCGTTCGGAGAACGGCCAATAGCAAGGTTGGAAATTTATAGAATTGCAGACATTGCTGGTCAACGGCGAGAAACGTTGGGAATGATGGTTTAGCAACATCGGATTGTTCCCCCCTCCCCATCCTACTGGCTCGTATCAATAACGCAGTATTTTCTTACTGACGGGGGTATTGGACGTTATCTCAAGCTACGGGGAGCAGCTGGTTTTTTAAAAATAATAATAATCTTAAATTAAATAATTAAAGTAATATCTTTTAGCCGCTCATTCTAAAAGTCCTTTAAAAGGAGGGAGGGAATCGCTTATTCAAAGCATTACTTCGACACCTAGCATGCATTGGGGGGGGGGATCTTTCGTAGGGCGCGAATCCATCAAGGTTAGCTTTGCGGGCTGCGCTCCTAAACACACTCGCGATGAAGTCAAGTTGCAAGTCCCAGCCTTGAACTCCCTTGGGCCTGCGGAGCCAAAGTGCCGGAGAGCTTATTCCCCGCCGCCACCCGCGTTCTCTCTTGCCTGAGCTGGAGATCCCCTTTGCCGCCTGGCAATATTTATTTCAATTCAAACTTACTTCGATTTCAGCGTGCAGTCCCCTCCCCCATCTCTTACTCGATCTTCCTTCTCCGAGTCTAGCGAAAAAGAGCGAGTGAGCCTGCGAAGATCGCTCTTGGCAGAGGCGGCCGATGCAGGACCCGGGCAGTTGTGCGGGGGAGGGAAGGGAAGGGGAGGGGAGGGGGGCGAGGAGGAGATTTTCCTCCCCTTCGGGCAGGGATGCCTGTCGGCTGGCAGGGGCTACTCGCCTGCTCAGACTCAGCGGGCTTCCGTTGTCAATTAGGCAGAATTGTTGACGGAGGATCTGGACGCTGGATCCTTTTGTCCTCCTCGACCTTCACTAAGGCTCTCCCAAAGTCATTGCCAGCTCTTTCTCCCACATGGTGCCAGCAGCTCGGAGGGAAAAGGACCAACAGGCCTTGAGAGCACAATCTGTTTTGAGTATGGGGAATCCAATCCATCTGGATCCTGCTCTTCAACCCTGCCAAAACGGGAATTAGGGAGAATTGTCTCCTTCCCCAGCCAGATGCTCTTCAAAGGTTGGATTCCAACTCCCATCCTCCCCAAACTATGGCCATGCTGTTCAAGGGGGGGGATTATTGTCCCCTAATGTTGTCTGGATTACTGCAGCTATCTAGATCCAGTGGTCCCTTTGCAGGAAATAATGTAATCTGCTCCCAAGTAAGTGTGAATGGCAGCCATTAAGTTTGAGTCTGCAAACTAAACAGTGATGAGTTCACCAATGGACAGCGTAATTCTGACCTTATCTACTAAGAAGCAATCCCTTTAGGGCCTTTTCCCACTTGCAGAATTAGTACTATTCCCCCCTGGAAGGGGAGGGGAGGAATGTGCTGCCTTTATTTCCACTTCCTGACCTGCCTTGGATCTTTAGGTCTGACCTGCTGATGAATTGTAGAGCCCAGAGTTCAAACATGTACCACACCATCATCATCATCAGAAGAAAAACATTTGATGAATTCCCCATCTTTGCTGCCCTTCATATCACCAACCAGTGGGGAAAAACATTTGCTAATCATGAAGCTGTGGCAAAAATAAAGTGGGCCAGGCTGCAGGAACATGTAAGCTCTACTCTATCCTTCTACAGCTTAGGAAGCTGAGACACAGCTAAGGATTTTTCCCTCCTGGGGTTTTTTTTTTTTTTTTGTCTCTGCATAGGTCAAATAAATGTTCACTTTCAGGCTTCTTTGTAAGGGGGGATGAGTATCCTATCCATTTTGCTTTACTATCCTTGCCGATCCCTACAAGGCCCTACCGATAAAGCACTTGCATTTCCACTGGCTGAGTAGTCTTATATTACTACAAAATTTTGATAGCTACTCTGACTTTTGAAGAGACAACAGAGTATTACTATTATCTTTGGTGGCACAGTCAAACAGATACTTAGATTGGATTTGGCATTCTTATCCCCCTATGGAGTTCTTTCCAGGGATTTGGGAAAAGCAGATGTTGTTGTTTAATGGTGTTAAAGGTATCCCCACAGAATGTAAGCTTTTTCTGAGTAAAACTGCCTTTTGCAATTGACTTATGGTGATTTTTGTCAATGCCAATGGTGTGTAAGTGGTGTTTCAGATGTTTATGGGATTGCACCCAAAGGACTGCACCTATCACCTTCAGTACTATTGTTCTTATTAAAACTTCAAATAAAAGTAACGGAGGGACCATATGTATCAGACTGCATCTGAGTGAAATTTGATACATCGCTTTGATTTTACTTGCCACTTTATCTCCCATACAATTATGGGACAAAACATCGCCTACTTTGTGATGAGGCTGTGGGTGAGTTAACTTTGTCATGGGGACATAGCAGAAAAAAGATGCTGCTAGGTCATCTTGGTAGTATGGTTAGTTGGTGAGGTTGGGGAAAGGAAAGATCTTGGACATAAACCAAGGAAAATGTTGAGTGGATTATTGCCTTCTCATCCATTAATTCATTTAGATGAGATGAATCTTACTCCACCAGCACAAAAAGTTACTCTGTGTTTTTAGAAACATTTTGTTTAAGTCAAAATGCAAGCCCTTCAATGTTAACAGCTATGCTTGTAAAGCAAAATTACTGTTTTATAAATGTACATTCCTGTGTGACATTAACATCAGTGAAAACAATTAAAGCTTGTTGGCACAGAGGCACAGAAAAGTGCTTTGGTCTAAGCTGAAGCAGATTAGCATCCATTTCATCAGGTTCAAGCCAATGGATCTGTAAATACATTAAATATGTTTAAGATCCTTGAGCCATTAAGGATCAACAATTCATTAAGATCAACAATTGATCCTCCTGATGTTGATACAATTGCTTACAAATTGAAAAGGCTGAAGCCCACCTAAAATTCAATCCAAACCAATTTGAACTATTCTGATGGAGACACACACACACACACACACACACATGTGTGTGTTTTCTTAAGTTTTCATGGGTATTTGTATGTATGGTATTCAGCTTTGTTTGGGTATTTTCTCACGTCATTATAGTTGTGCTTTTAAAGTTGTAGCAGTGTTTCAGCAGGATCTCCTCTGCCATCATCAGGCTTGTATATTGTGTTCGTCTAGAAACGTTGCTACAACTTTAAAAGCACAACTATAATGACTGGGAAAATACCCGAACAAAGCTGAATACTGTATGTATATGTATATGTATATGTATATGTATATGTATATGTATATGTATATGTATATGTATATGTATATGTATATGTATAATTTATATTAGCAGTGTTGGGAAAGAGCTTTTGCTTGAGACTCAGAAGAGTCACTAGTCATAGTAGCCAATATTAGTCTCAGTGGGAAAATGACCTCACACTGGTTAACATAGTACTACAGGTAGTCTTTGACTTAAGACTATTTGTTTAGTGACTATTTAGAGTTATCATGGTGCTGAAAAAATGATTTAAAACCAGTCCTCACACCTATGACCATTGCAGCATTCCCGCATTTGTGTGTGTAATCAAAATTTGAGGTCTTGGCAACAGGCATGTATTCACAACAGTTGCAGTATCCTGGGGTCATGTGATCACCATTTGTGATCTTCCCAGAGGACTTTTGACAAGCAAAGTCAATGGGGGTAACTAGATTTGCTTAACCTCCAGGGCAAAAAAGTCATAACATTGCATCTAATTCACTTATTAGCCATATTGTTTAGCAACAGGAGTTCCAATCCTAATTATGATCATACACCAAGGACTGCCTGTACCACACATCTAATTGCCTTTATTTATAACATCTATATAATGAATATATAATCTTTATGTATTAATCTTAAGTACAAGAACAAAACACTCTTGTATCACTTTTCTATTTATTCCTGCTTCCACTTCCTCCTACTCCCTTTGTTGTTTTCCTGCCTTGATTTTTTTTGTCTGCAAGCTCTTTGTTTGCAGGAGGCAGAGACCTGTTATCTTATATTCGGTGCTGTTCCCAGCATATTTACTTGGAAATATCCATAGACTTCCTTGCTGTCAGGCAGCTGGTTGTGTTTCCCACAGCTTTTTTTCTCTGTGCCCCATTGCCATGAATTGCAGTTTGAAATTCAGGAAAAGAAGTTAGCCGCTGGTGGCCCAAGGCAGATTTAGAGGGCAAATTCAAACAGCCCAGCTCTCATGGCCCACCAGTTTTCCCACCTCTCTTCTTTAGTTTTCCAAACAGGTGTGGCTGTCTGAGAATCTAGAAAAGTGTACTGGGGTGGGTGGCCCTGACTTTGAGCAGGCACTAGTACCTTTCTACTTTGTGAGCGGCTTGAAATGTGATCTCAAAGATTAGCTTTTGCAGTTCTACAATGGGCCTCTCTCTTTTGTGTCATGTTCAAAGGGAATGTGCAGAACTACAATAAACATCTCCACAAAACCAGGGATTGGCTGAGTCTCTAGCCTGATTTCCTACAAAGAGCAGATGTGGTTGGGAAGGGAAATATTTGCAAATTATGCCATTTTGGACTGTAGGGCTAAAGCATGAGAAAGATCATTTTCAGTTTTCTCAAGACTGCAAGGAACTCTGCAGATTTTACAAAATCCTTCACAAGTTTACTTCTTTCCGATTTATGATTTTCAGGGCTCTGGACATTTTCTGACATGAATGGGATTCATGAAACCAGTATCATTGTTTGGGCAGGTTGGTCCAGATGTGCTGGTAGACATCTGGAAAATAATCTGTGAAGTTGTTTTATAACAGCAATAACACTTTTCCCCTCCCAAAATAGGCTATTAAAATGAAGAGAGGTAATTGCAGACAAAAATTTGTGAGAAAAATCAACAAACCAAACTCATTTAATGTTAGTATTGAATTCCTGAGTCATTCCTGAAGACACACTGCTCCTTAATTTTATATGCAGGGCCCTCACACCTAGCCTTTGTTAATGGATTTTGGGATTCTAGTAAAATAGCAGAAAGAAAGAAAGAAAAGAAAGAAAAGAAAGAAAAGAAAGGAAAGAAAGAAAGAAAGAAAGAAAGAAAGAAAGAAAGAAAGAAAGAAAGAAAGAAAGAAAGAAAGAGTTGACAAGCCTGGAGCTCGCACTTTCCCTATCCTGGTTTGTTCAGTTTTCCTGGCTCACTACAAACTAACTACTTTCTGCCAAAGATAGGAATCCACCCCCCACCCAAGGAAATTCTTCACCTGACTCTGAAGGGATCTTGAAAATTTGGTCCTGACAAATAAAGAGAAAGGCAACTTCCAGGAATCACCCAAGAAAAATAGGAATTTCCAACCCTGAAAAGAAGAGAGAGGAGGGTATACGGGTAAGACCCCGGCTGCAGCCATCCTCGAGATGTGTTTAAATCCCCACCCCCTACCCCGTACGACTCTTAAAGTACAGCGCGAGCGCCCTTCCTGTTTGCACTCGCCTCTTAAGTGCAGGATCAAACGCAGCCCGCCCAATGGGTCAAACCGCACAGCGGGTACATTCCTCGCTGGATGAGGCTCCAGGGACAATAAAATCTTCCCGATTGCCCTTCCCCGCCTTAAACTCTTATCTCATCCCCAGAGCGGCTTGTTATCGGTACATTTTATGTATTTTAGCAAGCCTGCCCCGGGGTTGGGGGTTGTTGGAAGCGGAGGAGGATCTTCTCAATCCCACAACAAAGAGCCCGTAAGGCGATCCATTTGCATCCAAGAGGAAAGCCGGGGTGTTCCGACCAGGTTTCTCTTCCCTTCTCCCTCCCCTCTCCCTCCCCGCCTCCCTTGCCCGCCCCCGCCTTCGGAGCACAAGAGTGACGGTCAACAGGCAACGGCGAGGGCTGGAGAGCGAATCAATCAAAGGGAAGGCGCGAGTCCTCCTTCGGGGCGGGAGGGGAACAATTCCACGGTATCACGGAAGGTGGGATGGGATGGGTGGGGGAGGGGGCAGGGCGAGGTGCGGGGCAAACTCCGATCACCCATGCCTGCGCTTCGCTTGATATTGTCGCGAAACTCATGGAGCTGTGCCATTGATTGTTCAGGTGAAGGCAAGCAGAAAGTGAAGCCACCCTCCAAGCCAGAGTTGGGCATTTCAAGGTCAGCTCCAGACATTCCGGCACCAGATGTATAAAAATCCAAATGGTTTATTTTAAAATCATCTACATGAAATCATTGGCCCTTTGCAAACCCTTTGAAGGTGCTAGATTTGATTTCACAGTGGGGCTGAATTCACTGTCCTTCTGAAGGGTGCTTCAACAATCTGGTTCAGACACATGGACTTTGGATGACTCTGTCAACAAATATTGTTATGGATCAGCCACTGGGAGAATTTGCTGCCTTCACCAGAGAACAAACTAAGGGAGTTGGAAGGGACCTTGGAGGTCTTCTAGTCCAATCCCTTGCTCAACCCTGGCCCATACCATTCCAGACAGGTGCATCATCCAATCTCTTCTTACAATGATGAAGCATCCACAACTTCTGAAAGCAAGCTTAATTGTTCTCACTCTCAGGAAATTTCTTCTTAGTTCCAGGTTGCTTCTCTCTTTGATTAGTTTCCATCCATACCTTTTTGTCCTGCCTCCTGGTGCTTTGGAAAACAAGTTGACGTCCTCTTCTCTGTGACAGCCCCTCAAAGGACTGAAAAAAAAAAAGCCCATCAAAGCCAGAGGACTGCCCAGGTCTCCAATCCAAAGCACAAAGCAAATCTTGAGAACCAGTTGATGGCTACACATGGCCAAGTGATCTTATAGGTGCTAGAGTGAGCACGCCTAATCTCAGGGTGTATGAGCTTGCCAAATGGAGTTGGAACCCAATTCAATACAACAGCTAAATATATGCATTTATCACAAGCACAGATGAATTTGTTATTAAATGTTGCTATCAAGGAGCTGCTGGATTCAAGAATCAAATTATCCATGTCATGTTAGGATTTGATTTGCCCTACGGACTCTGTTGTTCTAGCTTCATGCCTAAATTTCAGTTGTGTTGGAGCACACCAGGGTGTGTACATTTATCATGTTTAAATGCTTTCCCAGGCAGCTTTCATTTCTCATATAAGCACTGTATTTATTTACATTATTTCATTTTAAACCTTGTCTTTCTAATTACAGGGCAGTCAAGATAGTAGTCATAAATCAAAATATGAAATACTTAAAAGCTAATAAGCTAAAAACTTTCTTCATTTGTACCCATTTGCTGTATAATATCTACACATCTGTGATATCCATACCATACACTGTACAAATAAAACACAATGAGACATCTCTACTGAAGTCTAGTTGAAATAACCTCTCATGTCTTTTGTGATTACTGACAGATCTACATTAATTGGAATAGAATAGAATAGAATAGAATAGAATAGAATAGAATAGAATAGAATAGAATAGAATAGAATAGAATAGAATAGAATAGAATACTTTATTGGCCAAGTGTGATTGGACACACAAGGAATTTGTCTTGGTGTAAATACTCTCAGTATACGTAAAAGATACATTCGTCAGGAGTGGAGAATCATAAGATATAACACTTAATGATAGTCGTAGGGTACAATAAGCAATCAATCATACTAGGAAACAGTCAATATGTCTACCTTTCATGCCTGAGTGAGACACACACTGTAGCTGGGAAGAGGAAGATTCTATTCCATCCATTTTCTTTTCTGCATTTTAATATCAATCAGTGTATACCATCTACCAGAATCATCAAACCAACTAAAACTGAAACATTTGTGGACCAATTCTTTTTCTGTCACAATCACAATGGCCACAGCCTCATGTTTGGACAGAAAGGACATAGTTTGAAGAGATTCAGAAATAACCAGTTTCTTTTATGGCCAAACCACTGTTTGAACTCCATGAACTCTATCCCACATGAACAAATCTTTCTGAATTAGAAGGAGCTTGGCAGCATCTTTTCCGACTAAGTGCTTTTATTAAATCTTATGGCCTTTTAATAAAATTGGTTCGTCTGAAGAAGTGCTACCAGACTCCTTTAGATGTTTGGCTACCATAATTATCCTGTGTGTGTGTGTGTGTGTGTGAGAGAGAGAGAGAGAGAGAGAAAGAGAGAGGGAGAGGGAGAGGGAGGGAGGGAGATCGAGGTAACTTTGCAGTGTGGAGAAAATACGGGCCTAAAATTATCAACTTGGAAGAGGCTACTTGGCCATCAAGTCAAATACAAGATATTCTTCAATGTCTACTTAAAAACACCCTCTTCTCTAGATAATTAGGTCTATTGTTTCACTGCTGCTACTGTAAGGAAGGTTCTAAGATCTATCACAAGTAGTAATCATTAATAGAAGCACAATAAACCCTAATTTTTCAACCCTGTGTGGGTACAGGACAATCCAGCTGAAATAAGCTTCTGGGGTGGTCTTCTATCTTTCTCCCTCCCTGTCTTATTCTCTGCTTCAATGGCAAAAAGGTCATGGCCTCCTTCTGTGCGATTCCCTTCAGATATATGTCACAAGAAGACAGCACCAACCAACATCCTTCCTTGGTCTTCTCAACTCAGCACAGCCACTTCAGAACTGTGCTACTCTTACAAGAAGTAGTTAATTTTAGATCATGTGAAAGGGAATCTAAAGATTAATCATTTAATTTATTAATAGTGCATATTTTATTGTTAGAGACAAGTACTTCTGTGGGATCCAAAGACAAAGCTGCCTTGAATTCCAGCGATGATTCAGAATAGAGAGGTGCCATTTGCCTTGGCTATCAAAATAGCTCCACCATGGAGACTTACAAATACAAAGAATCCAGTGACCATATTTTACTAGCACTAACTGAATTTTTTTTATTTCTTTTTTTAAAAAGTTCATCAGAAGTAGATATAAATGATCCTGAAGAATAATCAGTTATGGTCTAAAACAATACCCTTCCTACTGTAGCTCAAATGTGGCTTCTGGCATATCCATATATATGCATATGAGAAATATACATACATGTATATATGTATGTATGTCTCTCTCTCTCTCTCTCTCTCTCTCTCTCTCTCTCTCTCTCTCTCTCTATATATATATATATATATATATATTATATATATATTATATATATATATATATATACACATCATACATGTAAGTACCTGCAAAAACTTAAGATATATATATGTATTTGTATTTGTATATGTATATGTATATGTATATGTATATGTACATGTACATGTACATGTATATGTATATCTCTTAAGTTTTCACGGGTACTTACATGTATGGTATTCAGCTTAGTTCTGGTATTTTGCGATGTCATTATAGTTGTGCTTTTAAAGTTGTAGCAACGTTTTGGCAGAATCTCATCTGCCGTCATCAGGCTTCTGTATTGTGTTCGTTTGACAAACACAATACACAAGCCTGATGATGGCAGATGAGATTCTGCTGAAACGTTGCTACAACTTTAAAAGCACAACTATAATGACGTGGGAAAATGCCCAAACAAAGCTGAATACCATACATATATATGTGTGTGTGTGTGTGTGTGTGTGTATAAAACTTTGTGGATGAGATGGAAACATTCTTTGCTTCATGTTTCAAGCCCTATATGAAACATTTATCTGTTAGAAATCATGATAAAAATGCATAAATTAAGCTATCTTTAAAAGAGGCAGGGTGATTTTTCTTTTCTTTTTCCTTTTTTCCCCGTTCTTTTTTCTTTTCCTTTCTCTCTCTCTTTTTTTTTTTTTGGAGCAACCCAGGTTTAATGCCCAGTAAATGATATTTTGTTGTCTTTCTTTTACTGTGGCATTTCAATGATCCCCTTTAGGAGCCTGCAAATGGCACAGGTTAAAGGTCATTTCTCAAATCACTGGAATTAGTAAAGAATCATCAAAAAAAATTGTAAAGAGGGAGAAGGGTGGTGCAATAAAACAACCCAGCCTGCCTGAAATAAACCCATAAAGAGTCTGTTTGCTTGGATGTTTTTCAGGGTGTCATTGACCAATGTATTGGGGGAAAGGAAAACACCTATTGGGGAGGGTGGAGGGGCATCAACAGGCAAGAGGAAGGAGGCCAGCAGGCACAGGATATTTATAAAAAAACAAGCCCAGGTTGTATCTTCAGGTGGCATTGCAAGCTGCTCCTCTTCCTGGTTTCCCAAATGAAAAAAGAAAAAAGAAAGCAAGAAAGAAAAAGAAAAGAAATCCCATTTAAAAAAATGGATCTTTTGAAAATTAGATTCAGGCAGGAGAAGTACAAGAGAGGCCATGAGATTGGGAGTGTTTCCTTAACAATCCTACCCCCGCTGTCCCCAATGTCCCCTCCCCATTAAAACAGCTGGGGAGGCAAAAGGGGTGGAGAGAAAGGGGTCAATAATGCTTCAAGCGCTCAGGTTTCCATCGCTTTTGTTTTCTATCCCTTTTCTTTTATTAAAAGGGATTGGGTGGAGGACCTGAGATCTGGAGTAACAGAGAACTCATTTTTCCAGGCTTTAACTGTAAGTTTTCAAAGGGGCTGCAACAGCAAAAGTGCTAATTAAGTCAGAAGGACAAAGAACTGCCAATGAAGGGCTGCATTTCATTCTTTTCATATCATTTGTTGTCTAAATAACAATAAAACAAAAACAACCTAATATATTTTTGGATCCTGGGTAGTGTTGATCACCTGATCACTAGAGTCACTCAGGGCTGATTGTTGGTGCTGTTCAGAACACAAACATGCCAAATGATGCCACGCCACACCAGTGAGACTAGGATTCATCTGACTTAACAGCCAAAGAAGCTAGACTATTCCTTGACTTGCAGCAGTTCACTTAGTGACTGCTCAAAGTTACAACATCACTGAAAAAAAGTGACTGGTTTATATTTGTTCTTATGTTTGTTTGTTAGATTTCAATCTCACTTTTCCTCCTTGATAAAGTATATTGTCACCCTTCCTCCCAATATTATCCCTTGAATAAATAATTCTGTGAAGTGTTCAGTCTGAGAGAGAGAGAGGCTTGGCTCAAGTCTCCCAATATCAGGATATCCACATGACTGAATTTAGATTAGACACTGGATCTTTCTCAGTCTTACCTATTTCTCTATTTAGACAAATCATTGGCTGCCTCAACTGCCAAAGCAACTCAAAGCAGTGCACAATATAGAATAGAAATAGATGAAAAACCAACAAAGGGCGAGAGTGATTGGGGAGAAGAAATAACTGATTACACATTGTATAACATTTCAATCTTCAGTTTAATGTTGACTTATTGTTACACATTTACTTTTTTCATACTGTTGTTGTTCATAGAACTGTTGTGTGAATATTTACCTTAAGGAGTAGCATATAAATACCACTATTTGATTTAATAATTTCATTACTTAGTCTAGAACCATAGAATGTTGTTGCTGTCTGTTATTCCAATTGTGTTATTCAATACTCACAAGGAACAAACTAATGGGCATTCTTTAGCACTTCCTGTTAATTTGTCACTGGATTAAAGGGCTTTGTGTTTTCAGAACTTGTTTGGGGAGGAAAAAAACCCAGCCATTATTCTTTATCTCCAAAAGCTAGGTATTATCTGCCAATGACAACACCTACTACTGACTAATGCATTTATTCTACCATCCCTATCCTCAATCTGACTTTGAACTAGATATGACATGGCTGATAATTCTTGCCTAAGCTGTTGACTCTTGCTTCTTCCACCCTATGTCTTGGGTGATAAAGAGATCTGGAAGATTTGAAAATTTAGGACTGTTTTGTTGGCCTTATTACCTTACTATGGGATTTTGTGTGTGTGTGTATGTGTGTGTTCTTTTTTATGGTTATTTTTCATGAAAAATTATTGTAATTTTTGCATTAATTAAAATCTGGTATCTGTGATGGCTTCTATCTACAATTAATCATACTAAGGCCCACTGAAAACAATGAGACTTAAGTCACAACTAGCTTAAATTGTTAATCATTTTAGTGAATAAAGTTAATTTTGGATATATTCCCATGTTTGGTTTCTGATTTAGAAAGGCTCCTTTACCAATGGCAATGTTTCCTCTGTTTTCAACAGCTAGTCCTGGAACCACACCTTCTAGCAGCCCATTGTTATTCCACATGCAACCTCTTCTTGCATTTGCCAAATTTTCTTGGATGCACTTTACTACAAAGGAGAGCAAGCAGAGGTGGTATTCAATAGGTTCTGACCAGTTTTGGAGAACCAGTAGCGGAAATTTTGAGTAGTTCGCAGAATGGACAAATACCACCTCTGACTGGAGATTTTATAGTATCCTTTCCTTGCCACACCCACCAAGCCACTCCCACAGAACCGGTAGTAAAAAAAAAAATTTGAATCCCACCGCTGAGACCAAGGCATGAACATTGTTCCCCATTGCACTAACTCTTATTGATATCTGTTCGAGATAGGAGTGAAAGTCAAGACTAGAAGATCCACATGGCTCAGGTTAAGGCTACTTATAGAAAACATACAATGCAACAGTCTTGCCGAAGCTACCTATCTGGGAAGTACTGCATTTTATCATCATCATTGTCGTCATCATTCATCATTCATCATTCTAGCCATTGTCTATCCATTTGCAGGATGAAGGCTTCTTCTGCATGTTTCCAATCAATACAGTCTTGAGCTTTCCTTTGCCAATTGGGCCTGCAATATTGGCTGATGTCATCGCTCCCTACTGCATTGTATGTGTGGGGAAAAAGGCAAGGTCAGAAATGTGATAAATAATAATGTATAAAAAAAGAAAACAGTTTAAAAGCTGTGAATGAAGTACTTTTATTAGCGGATATGCAATGTATTTTCTGAAAGTTGGACTAGAATGGTCATTCAGGTGTCTTCCATTCTAGGGTGCCAAAATAAGAATGCGAGTACCGTATGTAAGTGTTCAGGTACTGCAGTCTTAGGGAAAAACTAAAATTACATTCCTAGAAACATAATTAAACATCTTTTTCCATTCTTCCTCCCTTCCACTCCCTCCCACTCCTGATCTTTTCCTCCTTTGTGTGTGCTTTATTGGCACAGGTTCCACAAGGAATAAAATACTGATGCTGAATAATTTTCAAGCAAACATACAGCATTTTTTGTATTGAGTATATTTAACAGCCTTGGGGATTGGCTGTTTCTCATTTCTTTTGTCAAATTGCATATAAACCCATTAATAAAATCAAATCCCATGTGACTATTTTAGTTGTGACAGCAGTACAAGCAATGTGTTCTGTTATCATAGTTTAGCTAAAGCAGAATCCCAAGGCTTTGACAGACAAAAACAAGGTGAATGCCTGTGCTCTAATAAACAGTGCATTTTTCACTTGATAGTACAAAAATGCTGGATCAGGATAATATTTTATAATTATGTAATGTGAAGTTCATATAATGTGAAACCATCTTAGGTCTCAATAAAGGTATATTTCAGAATACATACAATGCCCCAAATATTTTCTTTTGTATATGTGTGTGTGTGTGTGTGTGTGTATACATATACATATACATACAATCAAAAACTGATGGCATATTTATCTATCAGAGTTATCTATCAAAACTATTGCTTACCTTTTGGAGTAAGCAATATTTTACAAAGTGCAAGAAAAGAATAAAAAACTTTAAGCCCACCCTTAAAAAAGGAAAGACATGTGTTAAGAAAAGAAAAAAGAAAAAAAACGAAACCCACTTTTTAACCAACA
The DNA here is from genome assembly GCA_004319985.1 of Emydocephalus ijimae. NCBI lineage: Eukaryota > Metazoa > Chordata > Lepidosauria > Squamata > Elapidae > Emydocephalus > Emydocephalus ijimae. The sequence continues at coordinate 45,742 of BHEV01011878.1, forward strand.
CCATTTACTCTACTTCATTGTACCTTTCTATTGCAGACCATCCCTACTTCCCACAATGTCCATAAACAGCTTCATAATTTTTTATTTCTTAAAATTCACACCTCTCCTTGTTTTAGAATCTTACCAACTCCTGGTACTGGTGGTTACCTATAAAACCCTACATAACTTGGGACTGGGATACTTGAGGGATTACCTTTTTTCAAGAATCTCTACCCATCCAACTAGGCTTATGATGTTCTTGTTGCAATTATCCACTTGGATTACTGTAATGAATGATAAACAAATCTATCTTTGGACAATCTGGAGCTTCAGTACACCCAAAACAAAGTAATAAGGCCACTAACTAGATGTTGCAAGCTGCACAGAATTACATGATGGATGGCATATAAATTTAACAAATAAATAAATAACGCACTGTTTTCATTGCACAATGTCAGTGTTTTCGTCAATGTAGCCTGCTTCAAATTCATTTAAAAATGATGATTTCAGCTTATAAATTTTAAACTAGATTATAGAAAGTCTTCATTTTATTATCATATAATAATAATTTTCATTCATGTTGATCCAGCTTGACCATATCATTATCTTTGGGTATTTTTCTCTGAATAAAGTTTGTGTGGTTGCAGAAAAAGGTTGAACAAAAGGCTTTTTTGCAATTTTAACTATGATACTTATAGTCTTTTTAGCACTAGGTAAATGTCTTTCATATTCTGTATTTAAAGAGCTTTTAAAGATCATTCTGAAATCTGTAACGATCAGAAGTTTTACTTTTTTGGTTGATATACTGTTTCATTTTGGAATTTTGAAAGAGAAGCTGCATTGTTTTTGGTTTTCCAAGGTTATGGCTTTAAATTCTGTGAGGACTATGTAAAGAGCATAATATATGTGTTGAGAATAAGAGTATGAATATACAAATATGAATACATGATTTCATAAATAAAAAATGCAAAGGTGGAAATAAATATTCTTTTGGGAGATATGTTTGTGGGGTGGAAAGCATGTTGGAAATGATCTCATGCAGGTTACACAGTCCAGAATTTCTTACCAAAGATTTATCTTTCACAGTGCCATATTTCAGGGTCTGAGAAGAAGCAGGAAGAGACAAGGTAGAGTGATTGCATGCCAGTTGCAGCAGGACTCAACAAAAATGGTGCTCTTCTTCATCAACATCATCTCTCACCCCCAGGGATGCAGCGTGGTAAGCTATATATGACTCCATGTAGTCTGGGCTTCATCCTCCCTTATTCCCTGGCCAAGTAAGTGATGCCTAGGGTTACACCATATAGCTGTAATTCCTGGCTTACATTAAAATGGAATAGATCATACCAGACTGGTGCTTCTTAATTCTACAACTCAGTTTAAAAAGGGCTGGGAGGAAATACTCTAGAAATAATGCATACATCTAATCCAGATGTTAAATCAGAAGTAAGCCATGTCATGTGTGCATATATATCCTTTTATTCCAGTGGGAAGATCACAGTCTCTAGGATTTGTTCTATTCATTGGAGTAACTTTCTCTCTTTTCCTTGCTTTTTTTTATATGAAATTGCTGGACCTGTATAAAGATAGTTAGCAATCAATATGGTGCTCATGCTGGGGTATTTCACAGATATTTCATCAATTGGTTTCTACTTGCTATTTTTATATGTTGGTGTCTTTGACTCAGTCCTTGACTTGTCCCTGCAGTTTTCTTGACAAGGTTTGTTGAAAGTGGTTTGCCTTTGTCTCCTTCCTAGGGCTGAGAGTGTCATCAGCCCAAGGTAACCCAGCTGGCTTTGTGCCAAAGACAAGACTAGAATTCATGATCTCCTATATCTAGCTTAGTACATTGAACAATTGCACCAAATTGGTCCTCTTCCTCCTTTCTGCTTCAGTATACAGTGATTTGGAAAGCATCTGCCCTCCCAGACAAAATGTGGTGGACATGACCAGCTCTTGAATGAGAACATATTTGGAAGAACGTCATCTTTTTTTTTTTTTTTTAAAGGAAGACAAAGCAAGAAAGCAGGAAAGTAATCAAATCGAAACTGATTGAGTGGCATTTAAAAAGCAGCCAGTAATGTATCATTTTCTTCCATTGCTCAGCTACTTAAAAATGACGTTAAAATCTGCAGGATTCTATTGCATTCCCCTGCACCCCCTCTCCCAGACTGGAATCTAAAAGCTAACCTAAAATGAAATCAGATTGCTTGAAACATCGGTTGAAGTTTCTTCCTACCAATGTGGTATTCATTTGGACTTGGTCTCCTGTATTTAATCATAGCTGTTAAGCTGCCCTTTGTAGTATAATTGCAAAATTGTACTAAGAATCTCTACTGGGAGGGAGGGGAGAGGAGGCAAGTTAAGTGTACCTTGCATTTCAATTCCTACAGTGTAAATCAAAATGTGTGTAAGATCAAAACTGTCTCATTGACTCTTGACTTTCAGCTAACATGTGGCTTATGCAATCTTCTTTCAAATGTCTTGAATATGCAGATAGGACAGAAGTTAGCAAAATGCTTGAGTTTTTAAAGTCTTTCTTTAAAAACTTGAGATACGTCCTAACTCTACATATAGCTGAGCTGCATAAAAACATGACACTTTTAGCTTTTATTGTAGCATCAAGGCATGATGCTTGATTGGTTTCATCTGCTTTACCTAAACTGAAATCGATTTAGCAATTATTTATCTTATCCGTCTGTATTTTCAGTGTCTTTGATTTGGAAATAAGCTGTGCTTTTACTAGAATTGGGATGCAACCTTAAATTCAAGAAGTCACAATCAAGAGGGGGAAAAATGCCTTCCCAGGGCGGTCAGTTTCTCCTTAATTCCTCTTTAGGGATTTCTAGTTGAACAAATGGATGAGGTCATGTGTGTCACAGGGAGCATTTAGAAGAAGTAAGGATGAAGAAAGGGGGATGTAATCCTCAGAACCAACTGATTAGAAAATGAAATCCTTTGAAGAATGGCTCTTTCAGAATAATCTTCTTGGAATCCTGTGATGTGCTTCCATCATTTTAGACACCTTAACAAATAGAACATAATCCTTTTGTCCAGAACATCAAACAGGCACAGTACTTAGAGACCAGCCTTGGGAAGTGTTAAGGTCCCTTTGCTACTACTGCAGATGGTTGGAGCAGGGAGTGCTCCCTCAACAAAAGATCCTATAGCAATCAGACAAACTTTTTAATGCAATAGCTTACCAGCTTAATTTTATTATCAGCTTAATATAGCTATTTCCAGTGTGTTTTTTTTTTCAAAATGTTCCAGATTACCATTATGAATATATTCGGTTTATGTTACCTTGTTTTCATTGTTGAAGGCAATGTAAGGTGTTCGGAATGATAGTCACCTAACTCTTGCGTTGGCAATATATAAACCAGGATAGTCATTTAATACTGCTGTATCCTTAACAGAATGTTGTAATTGTGATTGGCTGAGGTTCCTCCAACGGCCATAAGATGGAGCCAGAAACCTGGTTTGTTCTCTTCTTGCATTTCCCTATTGCCTTTTGCCTGATTGTCGTTCTGCTTGGATTGCTATGAGTCTTGCAACTGTTCGCAAACTCTGTTTACTGAACTTTGTTTATGATACTGGACTTTGTTTTTGGATTATCCCTGAACTGATTATTTTGAATACTACCTGCTTTAACCGTGTATGATTTGGACTGTTTGTTGGACTTTGTTTACCCATTTACAGGAAGTAAAACCTACATTTCACCATTCAGTGTATCTGTATGCTGGTTATGTGTTATTCCTCACCACTCTCACTACGTTTCCCTGAGTGCACTCATTCTACTAACGGGGAATACCTCAACACTGGTTATGGGCCCAGTTCATACCAGACTCAGTTAACTGAGAGTTAGTGTGAATACACAGTACCGTATAAAGACAGCTGTTTACTGTTTAATTGTGGGTTATTGTCCCGGTAAAGATAGCACAAGACCCATCAACAAGTTTATCACTGATAACCCGGTTGAATGGAACAAACTATGTTTCATGGTCTATGAAGTGCAGTCTACTTCTGCATAGGGAAGGGTTATGGGCTGCACTTCAGGATCCACCAGATGTAAATGCTTGGGATCCAAATAATGAGGACAATGCCAAAAAGTTAGCTGCTTTTAGACAGAACAATGAACGAGCTCTTTGTATAATTGGACTAACACTGAGTGACCAGCAGCTAGTCCATATTTGTGGAGAAGAGTCTGCTGCTCAGTGTTGGGAGAATTTGAAGAGGATTTATGTTCATGACAGTGTAGGTGCACACATACATCTTACACGTAAACTGTTTCAAGCACGTCTTTTGAAAGGTGGAGATATGTTAGCTCATTTGAACTTAATGAAAATAAATTTTCAGGAGCTACATGAAAAGGAATTGATTATTTCAGAGCTACATCACGTTTACATCATTCTTTCCTCATTGGATGAAAGTTATGATGATTACATATCTTCACTGGAAGTCCTGACCAGAAATGAACTGACATTGACTGACATAACCGGATGATTGTTAGAAGAGGCAAGAAGAAGGCAGGATAGAGACCAACTGAGAGAGAAACAACCATAAGAAGAGAATTTGTTTTCAACTGCCTATACTGCTAGGAAATGTTTTTCTTGTGGGGCTAGGGGACATATAGCTAGATTCTGTAACAAGGGCAAATGACAGAATACTGGTAATCACCAGAAGGCTAAGAAGAATGTTAATTTAGCTATGTCTAGCAATTCAACTGTAAACCATGATTTGTGGGTTGTTGATAGTAGAGCATCGCAGTGCATTACTAGAAATAGAGAGAGGTTTGTAAAGATGTCCACAAGTAAGCAACATGTATCATTGGCAAATGGATGGAAGATGAAAGTATCTGGTGAAGCTACTGCATATTGTTCATGTGTAAATGAGCATTTATCTATGTTATATGTACCTAAACTGAAATTTAATTTGTTATCAGTAAGGGCTTTAGTTAATATTGGTTATATAGTAACCTTTAGGGGAGATAACTGTATAATAGAGAAAGAGGGTAAAAGTGTTACTGCTACTTTAGAGAAAGATTTATATGTTATACATGATGACCAATTGCAGATGGCTAACTCGGTTTATAACAACGTTAAGCCAGACGAATGTATACATTTACTGCATAGATGTCTGGGGCACGTTAATTTCAAAATGCTGAAACAAACTGTTAAATTGTCAGAGGGGGTAAAATTAAAACCCTTTAGCAAGTACTTAAACTGTAATGCCTGTAATCAGGAGAAAAGCAAGGTTACTCCAGCAAACAGACTGAATGGGTTTAAGACCAAAGAACCTTTAGAGGTTGTTTTTGCAGACATAATTGGTCCTAAAAAACCCAGTTTGGGAGGAGTCTGCTATGTTTTGAGTATCATTATTCACGGTACGGTTTCTGCCATCTAATGAAAAACAAAACAGAAATGTTCCAACATTTCTTTAATTGGCTAAGATTTGCAGAGAAAAAAATGAGATGTAAGGTAATCACATTCGTAAATGATAATGGGACTGAGTTTATTAACAACAGATTCCAAATGATGTTGAAATTGGCTGGTATCGAGCATAAACATTCTGCACCATACAGACCACAACATAATTTGTTTGTAGAACGGGGAGGGCAGAGCTGGCGTCTCAATGATATGGCATGTGATCTTGGAGGTCTGAGATTGCTGCTGATATCTTTGCTCCTGGATGATCCTATCGGATCTAAACCGTCCCAAAGAGATGGTGAAAGTGAAGGGCATGTCCTGTCGATCCCAGGGACACTGCAAAGTCCCTGGTAAATCTAGGAGAACCTCTTCTTGCCAGCGGCAAAGAGGCAGCCATTAAAGCTGCTGAAGTTGGGACAGCTCCGAAACGGAAGAGAACAGAAAGAGAGAGTGTGCCGGTTTGGTGAGAACATTTTCTTTATTCTAAGATTTGAAAGGACACCCTAAGGAAAAGAAAGAATCTGTAAAAGTTTTGACAGAAGTGAATAAGTGGCGATTTTAAACAGGAATGTCAAAATAATGTTTTTTTCTCATTGCTGGATTTTATATACATGATCTTATATTTTGAAACTGGACTGGTTTTTTCTTTTCCATGTATTTTTTTTTCTCCTTTTTGATTTTGTAACCATTTTAGGCTAGAGACTCCCTTTTAGTTATTTCTTTTTTAAAAATATCTTTTTCTTTTTTTAAATTAATTCTTATTGCATTTTGTTTGGAAAAGGAGGGGGAAAGTGAAAGCAAAGAAACTTTGTAACACTGCCAACTAGAGGCTTGGAAATATTCTATTTCTCTTGTGACCAGACAAAGCTGAGAAAGAAAGAACTGAGACTTTTTTTTCAAGGACATTGCTATTTGATAAGATAGAGGGAAGAACATAAGAGAGTATTATTGCAGGTGCTCTTCTGGGTTTCTATCAACAACTGGAGTCTGGTGTTGAAGTTTATAGGAAAAGAAAAGGTGATAAGTTTCTGGAGAAGAGTGTTATAACAAGAGCCTGGATAATTAAACAAAGTGCAGTGTGTTTTCTTCATTTTTCCTAAGCTGTGCTACCCCTCCTCAACAGTTTACTTTTTGAAATAGCTATTTGGACTTTCAGTTATTTGGAACTTGCCTTTGCTTTTTTTTTTTCTCTTTGTGCTTGTCTTAAGTTAATTTTTTACGTTTGCTTTTTATTTAAAAAGAAAAGTTTTCGTATGAATGATTCCCTTCCTTTTCTTTTTAAGGGAGTAGTCTTTTTTTTTCTTTTTCTCTTTTTGCCTTTCTGGCACTTTTGTTTTTCCATCTACCTCCAATACTGTTTTTTTTTTCTTTTTATCTTCCTGGCTTTTTTTTCTTTTTCTCTTATGCAGCCTTTTATATTTGAGATCTCTTAATTGGACTAAGCTGTTGAAGAACCTGAAGAATTTTTCCTTTTTAAAAGCTTTTTATTCTTCACTTTTTTGACTTTTTTTTAACATTTTACAACTTTTTCTCCTTTGTGTATGTTTATGTTTTTTTCCTTCATTTTTAAATTTTCATTGTTATCTAACTGATTGGATTAAGGTATACAAGAACCTGAAGAAATTCTTTTTTCTTTTTTTATTATTATTACTATTTGGCTTCTTTTTCCCTACTATTTTTATTTGGAATTGCAATTGCTTACTTTACAATTAGATTAAGGTTTAGAAGAACCTGAAGATTTTAAATTGTTTGAAATGAGTAGGAAATTACTACTGGTTCTTCAACTTCTACTTCCTCCTCTCCACCATCTGGAGGACAACGTTCAATACAGACAATGTTAAGGCAAGAGAAAGAATAAGAAAAAGAAAAAGTGACCCTGCAGATGATTATGCAAGGAATTTAAAACATCCAAACAAGATCAGAGAATATTGAAAAGAGAATAGAGAACATTGAACAAAGAATAGGGAAAACCAATGAAAAAGTTGAGAACATCCAACAAATGATGATGAAGCATGATGAGAGACTACTAAAAATTGAAGAAGAAGATAAACAAAGAGATAAGAAGATTGGAGACATTGATACCAGATTAATTGTGGTTGAACAAGATAAAAGTGGTATGCTGGGATGGGAGATGGACAGATCAGAATTTTATCTCAGATTCCATCTATAAGAAGGAACAAACAGTTAGATATGGGGAAATACTGGATGAAAAGGGTGAACTTAAAACGATACAAAATTTAGA
>BHEV01011879.1:0-22781 GCA_004319985.1 Emydocephalus ijimae
GTCCGATAACGGACCACAGTTTACTGCACTGATGTTCGAGCAGTACCTCGCTAACCATGGTATCCGCCATGCACTCACCTCCCCGGCACACCCTGCAACCAACGGCCGAGCAGAACGCATGGTCCAATATGTAAAAAAGACTTTGTTAAAAATGGACTATAATAATATCGACGAAAAAGTAAACCAANTGGCTCCACCCTGCTTACGAAGCTGAGAAACCCATAGACTCCAGTGGACGCTGTCGCACTTTCCAGGTAGGAGACCTCGTTTATGCGCAAAACTTATCAGGTTACCCTTATGGATAGAAGCGACAGTAGTACGCGTGACCAGCCCCAAATCCTACATAGTGAAATGCCTGGACGATAAACTGTACAAACGGCATATTGACCAACTGCGGTCGCGACTTACGCCAACAAATCACCATAAACCCTATGACCAAACTGGGGGGGGGAGAGTACGGAAGATGAGGAAGATCCAGGGAACCCGTTCGAAGGAAACAGCGACGGGAGCAACATGCAGAAAAGGGGGCAAGAAGAGGAGGAGAGTGCACCTCAGGGAGCAGAGGACCATGTAGAAAACGAGGAAGGAATGAGCCCTTCACCTGAAGCAGAATCGCTGCTAGGCAACGAACTACCTCAGCAGGATGGCAGTCCACCAACCCAACGGAAATCCAAAAAACTTAAAAGACAACCGTCTTATTTAAAAGACTATGTAACTATACCGGATTTGAGGAACCAGTGGGAAGGGGTGTTGTGTATACAATAATGCAATAAAGGTCTAAGCTTGAGGTAAAGTGCAGGGTTCTGGCCCTGCACTTCTGATTGGTTATCAGGCAGCTCGACCAGGATTGGTCAGCTATAACGAACCTGATTGGTCTTTAACTAAGGGTTTTCATTGGTTATTAGAAATAGCGTTCCTAGTTGATTATTGGTCGAATCATGCATAAGGTGCCTATATAAGGCAGAGTTAACTGTTATTGCTTGCTTGCACGATGTAAATAAAGAGTTGAAGTTCACTGTTTAAAGCTGTCTCCAGTTATTACGACTCATGCGCAGTACTTAACAGGAAAAGTTTGTCTTTTTTCACCATCTGAAGATAACAGCTTAGTAGACAGACAGTCAGACAAACAGAATTGAAAACTGTAATGTGCAAAATCTCTGAAAAGGTAGAGAAAGGTCTGCAGAAAAGGGTATGACATGGCTATGTTGATTAAGGCCTGTTAACTATGTTAGCTAATAGACAGTTTATAGTCAAAGAGAAATTAACACATAAATTACTAACCGTTGTGTAATTATTGTGAATATCACTGAAGTCATTAGCTGGCTGTTTTGTAAATAGAGTGTGAGCTTACATGAAGCCTTCTTTGTGTGATCTACAGTACCATGGTTCTTAGCTCTGATAATTCTTCTACAAAAGCTCCCTTTAAATATTATTCCCTCATATTATTAACATCCTGTTAGGGGAAAGCTGGACTACTTATTATACCAGGATCTTTCTCTATTTCCATACTGTTCTCAGGGTGGAATGAAAAAAAAAATAAGATGCTCTTTTCTTCTTCTCCTTTCTTCTTGTTATTTTCTTCATCCTGTACATTAATTTCATCAAGAGCTGTGACTTGATCACCAAGCATGCCTCTCATTTTCTCCTATACAACATTTTATTTTTAAAAAAAAAAGCTTGAAGGAATGATGCCCAAATAAGGTGAATGTATAATAACTAACAATGTTGGTTTTGAGTATTTTTTTTGTACTACAAAGTTCCAGCAAAGGAGAGAGTGGAAAGTTCATTTCTTTTTGGCAAAGTTAGTATTTGAAGCTGGCCTTTTCTGGAAAGATACATAGTCCCTGTGGGCAATTCTTCAAAAGCTTCTCTGAAATGTGTTTATAAATTACTTGGCTTCTTTTGAAAATAGCACCCTGATGTTACAGTTTGATATATAGACTGCACAATTAGTTCTACCTTTCCATCTGTCTAAGACACAATCCATTAATGATCTGATTTGCCTGCCTTCTACAACACTCTGCTACTTGAATTTAAGTCCCATCTGTAAAGTATATTAGAGCAATTGTTCAGATAAAACCAGTTTAAGAATGGTAAGGATACTGTGCAAAGCATTGCTGGCTTTCCTGTTCTTTTCCCAGGGTTCCTATTGCCGAAACATAATTATGTGGCTGCTGTCTTAGTTTACATCTTTCGATCTCACTTTTATTCATAAAATAAGGATGTGCACAAGTCATATTTTGAGACCAATATTAACAAGATACTCAAATATTTTTATTATGTTGCTGTTGTATTATAGAATATCCTGTCTTCTTTGTAAGGACTGGTCTTGCTTTCATAACAAGATATATATTTATTTTCAGTATGATAAAAGCACCAGGATTGTTTTATATGGTTTCCTCTTTGTGTTATTAATCTATTTATCATATTACATGTTTTTCATCATTTCTATAATAATTCCAAAGGATGATACAAAATAGGATTTAAGCAAACTTCTAAACCTGTACTATCTTAGAATCATAGCATTGCAAATTCTTTATACACAATATTTTACGAACTATGAAGTTATGAAGTATTGAAACCATCAAATGGGCAATGCATTAGTCAAAATTACAACAGCAACAGGCAAGGGTGAAACTGCAAGAAATCACAACAGCATAAGTTTTAAAAGCTGGATGAGCAAGTAATTTTTTCAAGGAAGATTGGCTTGTTGCAAATCACCTTTGTGGCCCATAAAAAAGGAAACCATAAATTCCATAAGTAATGAACAGATTGTCATAGCAAAGCACCATTATCATAGATATTCAACCAACCTAAGAGGATTGAGAAGTCCTTCACTTTTGCACTTCTCCACCACAATGCTGCAATTATTGTTACCATATAGAATAGTTCTCTCGTCTCATTTTTTTTTCCTCTCCCTAATTTTATTCATAATATGAATATAAAATGCCTTCTGGCATTTTTAATTGTTAACATGAATATCCTACTAAACCACTAAAGTATGTTTGATTGTTTGTAACTTTCAGTTAGGAAAAAACAGTGCATCATAAGACAACAATTTTTGAATCAATATGCCTCAAATGAATTAACATGCATTAAAGAATGCATAAAAAAATCTGGGACCCGTGTGTCATGCAAATGACTCACAACAAAGCCTGCTCACAACCAGACAACAATAATGGGAGGGGGGAGGGAAGGCATCGGAATGTGAAGGTGATTTGGGAGGGAAACTCTGGAATGCACATGCCATCTTGAAGGCAGAAACAGGTCCACCCCAAAGTTACCAGCTCAGAGAATGTCCAAAGCAAACAGATTGTTTTTTAAAAAAACCCAGGTGCAACTCATTGGTGGACAAAGGATCATGGGAGGACCAGGGGTGGTGGTGGAAAGAGGAAATTTATCTTATGCTTTCACATGCAAAATATTAGAATGGGCTTTTCCACTTCTGAACTCACATGGCTTTTCAGTAAAGTATACTCTTGGAGAAAAAAAAATGTCTCAGGGGTTTCTTTTGCTGGTTAACATATTGGGATGATTGACATCATGACTCCATGGGAGTGAAATTTTACAGTTGTGGCTGGTTCAGTGCTACCACAGTGTCATGCCACTGTCGTTAGCCATAGTTATGCAATTATGATTTCCAATCTTCCCTGCCAATTTCCTACAAGAAAAATCATGGGAAACTGGCAAGAAATTGAAAGTTGCTTGTGCTTCCACTACTTTTGCCTATACATTCTATTCCTTTGTTTAGATAAGGAAATATCTCTGAAACAATGACCTGATGGGACATGTAGTGATGTCTTAGTTCTTCTCTTGTCATTATTTTTGCAGGCACATTGCTGTTTAGTTGTAAGATTATAAAGTGAGAAATAACAGTTTTTAGATAATATAATCTTCAACATTTCACTGATTAAAATAGAAGCACATATGCATGTTTATATACATATATACACAGAGACTCACAGATGCAAACAATATGTGAGGCAGGAGAAATAAAAATCAAAAAGAAATAATTTGAAAAAAAGATTGCTGTAGAGTGACTATATTAAGGCTGCAACTCTTTCTTAAGAATTAAATCACATTGGGGTTATTTCAGAAATGACACACAGAATATTTCACTGAGTAGATAGCATATACTTGACTCCAGCTGATGTCATATTCCCATTGAATATTTCAGAACTGTTGGAAATTGAGAGAAAAGAAATACAAATGTTTAGACACAGTCCACAGGGTGTTAGGGGATATTTAAGCCACACCCTGCTCAGGAATTGAAATGAAAGCACTTGTCCCTGATAGATGTGTGCCTAGCCCCCATATGAACTCATCCATCAAGGAGAGCTGACCATTTTTTTTTGTGTAACTGGTTATATTGTGAAGTTACTCTTAGTGCTAGGAAATTCTCCATTTTCCCCCTCAGCATTCAGTTGGAAGTTGTTTTCTTACAAATAATTCCTCTCTTTTATGTCATGGGCACTGGATTGAAAAATAACAGCTCTTGACCTTCTATTTGATATCATTTCAAACTTAAAGTGTGCCACCATGTCACTCAGTCTTCTTTAAACATTCCCATTTCCATAATCTCTTTTAACAGGAATTAGTTTGTAGCTTCCTGATGTTCCTTCCCCAAACATATTCCAGATTCTCTGAAATCTTTTTAAAGTTTGACACCCAGATTTGAATGCAACATTTGAATGGATTTGGATAAATACTAAGATGGAATTACCGGTTCACATTATTAAGACTCATGCTTATGTTGATACATCTTAAAATTTCATGTGCTTTTTTTGCTACTGCTACTACTACTACTACTACTACTACTACTACTACTATTATTATTATTACTATTATACTAAAAAAAAAAAAGCCTCTCTAGAGGGTTGAACTGCCCATTCATTCCTTTTTCAAAATTTATTTTTGTTAAGAGTGTAAAAACTATGAATAGTTGTCATTCGTTCATTTCAATTCATCTTCCCAAAATAAAAAAGGGTATTCACATCACACTTTGTTTATTGGTGCCTATAGAAGAAAGAAAAGAAAGGAATTTATACTGAAACTGTCTCATAATATGCATATATCTTCTTAGCAAGGATAGATAGTTTTTATAGCTTGAAAAGCTGACAAGCAAAATACTTTCTAAGAACCACACATGGGTACAGAGTTGTGCGCGAGGGTGTGTGTCAAAAAAGTCAAAATGGCACAATCAAAGTAGCACCTCCTCTTGACATGAGTTACATGCCATACTTGCCAACATTTTGGAATCCTGAAGAGGTAGATTTTGCGAGGGAGCGAAGCGACCAAGCCCGAGCGCGCTTGCGCGCGAGGGGGGGAGGTTGTGGGAGGGGGGTGAAGACGGAATACGGCGTTTTTGAGGAATGAGTTCCTTGAAATTATCATTTAGTATTCTAATTACTAGCTTATTTTAGGGAATCAACGCACAATGAAGGGAAAATATGACTTCCATTTCATTTTATGGTAGGTTTGCTACAAAATCGGTAGATCAGAAGAGAAAATCGGTAGCCTTTCAAAACCTCTAAAAAGCGGTAGTCTACCGCCCAAAGCGGTAGAGTTGGCAAGTATGCAATGCATGTTGCAAAAAAATGGACATGGGGATTTGATGACTTGGTAGCAGCAACCATTTGGACAATTTAAAGCCCCTTTGGGTGCACCTGTGTCAATAGGAATCATTAAACTAATTTGCATTCTATTCAATGCTGGGGCAGAATCTATAAATGATACTGCTACAAGCCCACCTAGCTTTTTGAACATAGAGAAATATGAAAAACTTTTTTCAATCACCTCGTTGATTTTGGAAAGTAAAATGTGGACTTTTTGCAGGAAAAGAACAAACACTGGTCACGTTATGTTCTTAGTCATAGGGGTTTTCAAGAATTGAAAACAGGTGAGGAAAATGCTGAAGCATGTGTTGTTTTGTCAGAATATATATTTCAACCTTGTTAATTATTGCATTTTGAACAGAAGGCCTGTGTCCTGTGTCCCTGCCAGGTTTATTTTTATATTCATTGGGGCAGGGGGTGGCAATCTTAAACACTCAAAGAGCCACAAAGGTCCTAACAGGAAGCTTCAATTCTGGAGCTGACCAGAAGTCCAGTTTCCCCACCATAGAGTCTTCTCCTAGCATGGCATCCTTTTTCCTCTACCTTTCCAAACCAAAAGCCCTATCAATTGTGGAGCCAACTGGTGACAGGGAGCCTCAGCAGAGAGATGAAAGAGTCACATGCAGCTCCAAAGCCGCAGGTTGTTGACCCCTGCATTAGGGCTTGCTGGCTTAAAAAGATGTCCATTGGATCAGTCTCTTTATATTGGAGCTGGATACAAATGAGCTTACAAATCCCCCCACTAAATTTGTGGGCAGAGAAATTGGGTTGGTTTCTTTGGAGTTCCCTGTAGCAGGAAAATATTTTAATGAGAAAAGGTCTATCTTGATGTCTTTCTTTAGCATTTAACTAAAGTGTGGAAGGTGAAGTCAGCTGGTGAATTCTTATTGAAAATGAATGTGAGGTCATCGACCATCCTGTAACTATGTGTTACAAGCCACCCATAAAAGACTTCAAAATCCTTTCTCCTTAGACAACATTTCTAAACAAATTACTGTGTTGATCAAATTGAATGAAAATGGAAGATTACCTGCATTATTTACATAATGTACGATATATGGATGAAATATCCAGAAACCAAGCTCAACTTTACTTGCCTCGGACAGATTTGTATAAGCTTATCATGTTTAAACTAGGAATCCAAATGACCATTAAACATCAGCAAAGAGAGATAGATTATATTAACATTTTAACCGTATATTGGTTTCCAGACAACCACTCAATCCAGTGTTTGTCTGAAAACCAACATATGATATCCTTGGTTTGATCACTTGATGATAGCATCCTTGCAAAGTCTCCTCATCCAATACATACAAAGCCATATAGAGAATCCTATGAAAAAGTGAGGCTGAAGATACTGAATGGAATTCATTTTATGGCATATAACGTTTATAGGATAAAGGACAATGAGTTATTTTTCCTTTGCTTTATTTTAGCAGCAGTTTTGTCTTATTTTATCAGCCTAACCTTCTGCTTTTTCCTGCATATTCTGCTCTGTTTGTTGTAATGTGTCTTATTTCCCCTTTGTGGTTTTAATATCCCACTTGCTTTGGTACACTTTTTACACTTTTAAAATGCTCTTTCTTAATACTTTCTAGTTTGATATATTCTTTTCCCCCATAGCTCTTCAACATCTAGCAAAATTTGATTTAATGCCATGTCCCAAACAATACAGTGGAAGGAAACAAAACTGATCAGCATGCCCTCAGAAAACTGAGAACAATGGCCTTAATATTTACTTTTCTTTCTTCTTTGAAAAAGTAACGGTACTAGATTCTACTTCTATAGAAAGAAATAGAATTCTCCCAAAATTCGTATTCCTTTCTGAGGTGGTACATCTATAATACCTGACAATGATAAATAGACAATATGTTTTATCTTTTTCCCAAACTAGATTTAAGCCAAATTTGTTTTTAAGCTATGATTTTTTTCAATATCTGAAATAATAATAATAATAGGAATAGGAATGTTTTCTCTCAGTAGTACAGTAATAATTTATCACCTTAATATAACCTAATGTTATTTGGTAGTTTTAGGAATACAGTTAAAACTGTAAAACTAAAAATGCTTGCTAGGTGACTGATTGCATTCTTGAATGCATTCCTGAATGCCTTGCAAGGCTGCTCCTGCCAGCTTAAACTATAACACAGACACTTCAGTACCAAAGTAAAACCTCAGTAAAACTCTTTCAACAGTATTGCTGGTTATTAGAATTGAATTAGTCAATTTAGAGAGAATAGGGCAGGGGTCACAACTGAAAAAAAGCCTTAGTAATCTTATGGTGGTTAATATCAAATCATCAATAAGGACATCTGACATTAATTTTAATAAATGTTCAAATTCATATAGCTTAAAACTTTAAAGGTCAGAGTCAACCGTTTGAATTAGAGCTGGGTACACACCGATAATCAGTACAACTACCCTAGTACAGAATTTGTTGTATCATCCATTTTTTCTACCAATATACATATGTGGTATTAGATTTGAAATGACTTTCATTCATAAGAATCAGATTCTTATGTGAATAAAATACTCGTACAAGGGTAGGTAGCTTTCTGGGCAGTCCAGAGGTCTCCAACAATTGCTTACTATTCATCATGTTGATTATTTATTTGTTTGTTTGTTTGTTTATTAGATTAAAAGAATAATCAATTGTTTTGGCCTTTTGGAAGTTGATATCTGCACAGTAAGCAACTTTATAAACAATATGAAAAAGATATTTGGATAAGAAATCATGAAAACCATGTATTTCCAAATAAAATTTTCTTTTCCTTCTTTTCTTTTTTCTGTAATACTTAATATATAGTGACTTAGAAACTTCATTAAGCAGACATGAAATTGGTAAAGCAAGAAACATATTTTACAGGAAGCCTAATATCTAATTAAGTATTCTTCTGATGCTTTAATTTCCATTTCTGAACAGAAATACTGAATCCCTATGGAGGTTTATTTGACAGAATGTCCCGCTATCCTTTTCATATAACTGCATGTATGAATGAATTGCCAGTAAGTAAAATCTCTGTAATTTCCAGGTTTTATACAACATGGGCCTCTAATTAAGTTCTCCAATGCCCATTAATTCAGAAAATTGCACCATTATATGCATTTGAACTGCATTCTTTTTGTAGTTCTGAATTAGCACATATGTTAGAAATCCCAGTCATTCTGTTGTGACAACTAAAGGTGTGTTTCTTCAACACAAATGTGGAAATAGAATTGCAAGGTTCTAAAAGATAGTGATTTTGTTAAACAATGGATGCTATAATTTGAAAGGTGCTGTGGAAAAAAGAAAGAAACACAACAAAAGCTGATCAGAACACATATTTTCCCACCTCAAGTCTGATACTTCCTAGATTGACTGTTTACATGTTGCATAACACAATAGTTATTTGATTATAGTTTTGTCTGTATTCTGAATTCTTAGTCAGTTTCCTTTTTAAAAAACACAAATTATTAAGTTTTGTAGAGAATGTAAGAACTAATGCAAATGAATACAGGTAATCACAACTCCCAATAGTTTGTTTAGTGAGTGTTCAAAGTTGCAACAGCACTGAAAAAAATGACCTGACTTTTTTCACACTTATGACCTTTTTAGCATCTTCATGCTCTCATGATCCCATTTAAGATGCTTGGCAACTGATTCATATTTATGACCATTACTCTCTTCCAGGATCTTCTGATCACCTTTTATGACCTTCAAAATCAATGGGGAATCCAGATTCACTTAACAACCGGTTACTTATCAACTTATCAACTGTGGGGATTCACTTAACAACTATGGCAAGAAAGGTTGTAAAATGGGGCAAAACTCACTTAATAAATGCCTCACTTAACATCAGAAATTTGGGGCTCAATTGTGCTTGTAAGTCAAGGATTACCTGTACAAAAAAAGAAAGAAGAAAGAGAGAAGGAAAAAGGGGGAATCCAAAAGTGTAGTGAGAAAGAATTCAAAAGAAAAAGAAAAAGAAGCTTTTGATTTCCTCTGCAGCAAATATGATTACAGAATTATCTCCTACTCTACGATTACAAACAAGCTGACTTTTTTATTATTGATTTTTTTCCCCTATTCGTTAAAACTACAAGTCAAAACATGAGTATGTTTTTTTTTCCCTTTCCTGCAAAAAGTCTTTACAGGATTTCCAGTCAAGCATAAATGTAGATATCATCATTTCTCTTATCAAGACAGTTAATTTTGCCATCTCTGCAAGCTCCATCATCTTCACCAACCATTCCACAGGGTGGGTCGGGGGTAGTGTCAAATGTTAATTCTGAATAAGTTTCCATATGACATTTGACGCCTTCATTCCTGCAAAATACTTGGCTTTCTTGGGCTACAGAGGATTGTACATCAATGCTAGAAAGTAAGATGTTGTGACAGTGAAGATCTTTCTAAAGACCTGTGTTGGGAACTTTTCAGTTTAATCATAAAAGGTCCCACAGCGAGCTATCCTCAGTGTGGGATTCTCAACTTGTAGAGTTTGTTCTGTTTGTCAGCCTGGAATGTGCTGACACTAAAGGCAAGCTTCAAGGCTTGTTTGTTCTCCCAGACTCTCCCAGGGGTGGGAGAGCTGGCTTAAGGAGGAACACATGAACATTGTAGATGTAATAATTAATGTTTCCTGCTTACTTCTGAAAGTAAAGTTGTTATCATTATGGCTATACTGTGGAAATATCGTTCCACCAAAGTAAAACTTTAATTAGTTTCATTTCCCCACCATCCTCTTCATTCAGTTAGATAATTTTATATTTCATTATAAGACTTGTAACAAAAGTCAAAGTTAATAAAAAAAAGTTTCTTCCAACATATAAATAACAAGAAAAAAAATCAAGGAAACAGTTGGTCCACTAAAGAGAGAAGATGGCAAGGAAGTAACAGGCAACAGAGAGAAAGCAGAACTGCTTAACTCATTCTTTGCATCGGTCTTCACGCAAAAAGAAACTATAGCTCAACCCAACAAAAACATAACTGTAAAAGACAGACCAGAAATAAAAGTTAAAATAAGCAAAAAATTAGTAAGAGAACACCTGTCTGATCTTGATGAAAACAAATCACTGGGGCCTGATGGATTACATCCCAGAGTTTTAAAGGAGCTGGCAGAGGTCATCTCAGAATCACTGCACCATATCTTTCAAAAATCCTGGAGCACCGGGGAACTACCAGAGGACTGGAAAAGAGCTGATGTGGTTCCCATCTTCAAAAAAGGGGAAAAAAAAAACAGACCCAGGAAACTATAAACCAATCAACCTAACATCAGCCTAACATTGGGAAGATACTGGAAAAGATAATAAAAAAACAGATCTGCCAACATCTAGAAACAAGTAAAGTAATAACTAGCAGTCAGAATGGGTTTGTTAAGAACAGATCATGCCAAACCAATCTTATTTCGTTCTTCAACACAGTGACTAAATTAGTAGACCAGCAAAATACTGTGGACAAAATATATTTAGATTTTGGAAGGCATTTGACAAAGTAGACCACAACCTACTTCTTAGTAAGCTAGAAAAATGTGGAATAGATACCACCACCACTAGATGGACTCACAACTGGCTGGCAAACCAGTTGTCCTTAATGGGTCTAAGTCTACATGGAAGGAAGTAAGCAGTGGGGTGCCACAAGGTTCCGTCTTATGCCAAGTACTTTTCAATATCTTCATTAACCACTTAGATGAGGGAATAGAAGGGGAACTTACCAAATTTGCAGATGATACTAAGCTGGCAGGAATAGCTAACACCCAAGGATTTTACATTTTTAAATTGCATAGAGATTATTGTATCGTCGGTTGTGTTTAGTTTTAATTTAATTTTTTTTTCTTTTAGTGGTGTTTGTCCAGTTTTACTTGTGGAAGAGCACCTCATTTCGTTGCACCCGCTTGCGAGTGTAATGACAAATAAACTCTTATGTCTTATGTCTTAAGATGGATCTTGACAGACTAGAACACTGGGTTGTATCTAACAAAATGAAATTCAATGTAGAGAAAAGTAAAGTCCTACACTTAGGCAAGAAAAACCAAAAGTACACATATAGATTGGGTGAAACCAGGCTCAATAGCAATAACTGTGAGAGGGATTTTGGAGTCTTAGTGGACAACCAGCTAAATATGAGCCAGCAGTGTGCAGCAGCAGCCCAAAAAGCTAATGCGATCCTAAATTGTATTAACAGAGGGATACAATTAAGATCAAGGGAAGTACTAATGCCACTCTGTAAAGCCTCAGTAAGACTGCACCTAGAGTACTGCAACCAGTTTTGTTCACCACATTATAAAAAAGATGTTGAGACTCCAGAAAAAGTACAGGGAAGAGCAACCAGGATGATTTGGGGATTGGAGATTAAAACATATAACGAATGGTTGAAGAAACTGGGCTTGGCTAGTCTAGT
Organism: Emydocephalus ijimae; assembly: GCA_004319985.1. Classification (NCBI taxonomy): domain Eukaryota; kingdom Metazoa; phylum Chordata; class Lepidosauria; order Squamata; family Elapidae; genus Emydocephalus; species Emydocephalus ijimae. The sequence continues at coordinate 11,992 of BHEV01011879.1, forward strand.
GAAGAGAAGGACCAGGGGAGACATGATAGCGGTCCTCCAATATTTGAGGGGCCAAGAGAGGAAGCGCTGCCAAGAGAGGAAGCGCTTGTAGGCCAGACAAGGAATAATGGATGGAAACTGAACAAGGAGAGATTTAACCTGGAAATAAGGAGAAACTTTCTGACAGTGAGAACAATCAACCAATGGAAAAGCTTGCCCTCAGAAGTTGTGGGAGCACCATCACTTGAGACAAGAAGCGATTGGACTGCCATTTATCAGAAATGGTGTAGGGTCTCCCGCTTGGATGGGGCGTTGGACTAGATGACCTACAAGGTCCCTTCCAACTCTGATTATATGTTAAATCTGTTAAATCTGCAGTCTGCATTTAACATTCAGGGAGCAGATCACTTACAGTTGAGGGTAAAGTATATCATTTAATTTACAGTACTGTAAAATGAGGTGTGCAATGCTAGATACAGTGATGGCTCTCTTGAGCATTTTGCTGCATAGATCCTTAGTATTTGTCACAAAGTGGTGCACCACAAAGATGAAGGTGCAACCCTATCTTTTTATTCTTCTGTTATTAATTAAACAATTAAATTGAATTGGGGGAAAATGTCCTTCTAATCTCTAACCTTCAAACCCATGAAAGTGAAAAAGGAATTTACACACTGCCTCTTAAAGTGAATAATAGTTTAATAAACTGAATTACTTATTTTCTCAAGGGGTGCTTCATAAAGAAATCAAGTATAGGCATCTCCTGTAAAAAGAAATACTGGAAGTCAAAAGCTCAGTTTTAATGAACTGATTTGCTTTGGGCACTTAAAGAATTTTATAATCTGGCTTCACATGTTTCATCTTATGCATTGGTGAAGTGCTCACTTTCCTTTAACCCACTCTAGTTTTGAAAGATGGGGGTAAAACTGAAAGCAATACAAACAAATGAAGGAGTGGGAGTAAATTCCTCAATCTAGAAGGGCAGATAAGAATGGGAAATTGGTTTGTCAGCTGTGACTGATAAAATACCTATTGCATAAATATATTGATCAAAACCAGCAACAGTTAATCCAGCATTAATCTGATTTCAATAAATAAATTATAGCAACTAATCTCCATTTAAGTAAATCAAAGTGTTGCAACTATTTTCCATTTTAGTAATTTGTAGAACTGCAGTTGTCTCCCTTGAAAATGTGCTGATGACTGAAAGTAAAACATCATTTCTCAATTTATTTTGGATTAGATGAACAGGAAGTATCACAACACCCCTGAACTAAATGAATTGTGAAGGAACAACTCTTCTCCTCATTCCCAACTTGGAAAAGCCATCCTCTCAATGACTACATAAAAATAGAGCTCAACATTTAAAGCAAAACATCAGAAGACTTGTTATGTTCTATGCGTGGCGCAAGAAGCGGAGACGAGTTGATGAACAGTGAACTTCAACTCTTTATTTAACATGGTGCAACAGCTCTCAGAATGGCCTCAACAGCCCCCTTTATATAGGCAAGCTCTTGGGTATTTAGCCAATAAAAACACAGGAACGTTAGCTCTTTTTAACCAATGAGAAGGGCTCGTTAATAGCCAATCAGATTCTCCTGAACGGACCAATCCGATATCGCTATTCTCGGCCAATCAGAAGTGCAGGGCCAGAACCCTGCACTTTGCTTTAAGGTTTCAACAAACTTTATTCAAGCAATTATTTTATTAATTCACAACACCCCTTCCACCTGGGTTCCATTTAAGGGGTGCGGTAACGTAGTCTTTGAGGTAGGCAGGTTGTTTTGATTGTCTGTTTGATTTACGCTGTCCTCCCGGTATTTGTCTAGAGTCTTGTTGGGGTAGGACGTTATCTGGTGAACAGGGTGCCTCTGATTCTGTATCTAAACTTCCGTTACCATTAATGTCCTCGATATCTCTTTGAGGCGAGTTAACCCTTGTCCCCGATCCTTCTTCACATGTTGAGTGTGAGCGGTCGTTTGTTCCACTTGTGCCTTCCACCGTTTCAAACTCAGCCTCCTCGGCGTCTCCTCCCCCCTCAGTTTGGAAATCACCAGAATCGCAGACCCCAGACTGCAGCCTTGAACGCAGCTGATCAATATGGCGCTTCCATATTCTATCATCGCGACATTTCACTCAGTATNAATTTGCTTTAAGGTTTCAACAAACTTTATTCAAGCACTTTTATTAATTCACAACAACTTCACTTCTCTATAACATAACAAACCTTACATAGCATCTGCTGCACTGGTCCAGCATTCTTATCATTAGATTTTTTAAAAAATGTTGAGGTAAGGAACATCAATCCTGACATCTCTCCATTCTAATATTACAGATTTGGTGATGGAAGAAATTGGAGATATTCAGTTCAATGCAGAAGTGAGATTCAAACTGTCCAGTGTCTTTTTGAAAACCTCCATTAATAGAACACCCACAACTTCTGAAGGCAAGCCATTCCCTTGGTTGATTGCTTTCACCATTAGGAATTTAGGAATTAGGAATATAGTTCTAGGTGGCTTCTCCTCTTGGCTAGTTTCCATCCATTGTTTCTTGTTTTGCCTTTTGGTGGTTTGGAAAATAGTTTGCCCTACTCATCTTTTCTTGATTTGTTGGTGACAGTCACAACAAAAAAGATATTGACAATAAAAACAAATTTCCTCTTTGAATGAAATATTTTATTACACCATATGTAGCCAGAGGTATATTTTTCAGGGACAGAGGATTAAACTTATTTAAATGAAGGATGAAAACTCTGAAGAGGTGATATCTGTTAAATGTGCAAAATCTGGCAAAAGTTGAGAGGAATTAATCTGAATGGTTCTCAATGCCTTGCCTAATGTTCCAAATATAATGTAAAGAGTCTTTCAAAATAAAAATAAAAAGATGGAAAACGTTTCTTTTTTTCTTTTTTGCTCTGTTCTTAAGTACATGATATTTTAGTTCATTGACATAAACTGGTTTTTCCCCTTCATTTCTCTCTCTTTGTCATTTTCAAAATATAAACAACTATAGTAGAGGCTGAAGTGAATTAAAAGCTAAAAAATTAACACCATAAAATGCTACTGAGAAATAAAATAAGAGTAAATTCTCATGACCATTTTAATGTGAGAAATGGTTCCAAGTATAATAATACACATAGGTAAAATTAAGCAAGGAATACTAGCCAGTCAAGATCAAAAATTAGCCTGTCTCATTATTGTAGTCACACCATTAGGTTCACTCATAAAACGCATTACCAACAGTAGGTTTTATTCATGTTTGACTGTTAATTTTTTATACACAATATACCTAGGCTTTATTTATATCTAATCTTAACCCTCAAGTTTTAGCTCTAGTGTGCTGTCCCATTCATACAAAAATGTATAACTGGGTTTATTAATATCCCCCTGCAACTCCCTTCACCTAAGCACCATAACTGTCCCAATTAAGTCCAGCCACCAGCAGAACATGTTATTCCCAACATCACTTCTCTCTGCTGTGCTAAATACCCAGCTTCTGGTGCAGCCCATCAAGAAGGGCGTGGCTTTCTCTTCGTGAGTAATCTGGCTGAACTTCTCTGCTCCTGCCTTTTCTCTACTCTACTTGCTCTTACATCATTTGCAGAAGGCAGTTCCTCTTCTTCATCACTGACTGACTCCAGCTGCATGCTTTCTCCATCTAAAGGAGGGTGTCAAACTCATGTCATCACGGTGTCATCACTAAACCAGGCATGGGCATGGCCAGCATGTGACGCATCCGGCCCATGATCTAAAGCCTCAGGGCTGTCCAACTGCAGCTGTGCTTTAGCCAAATCCCTTTCAGACAGCTGCTTGGAGCCATTAGCCAACTCCCTTCCAGACATGCCTGGAACTAGTTCATCTTCCTCTGAGCTAACATCTGGAGAGATAATGGGGAAGCATCTGGGGGAGTCATCACACTTAGCTTGTTGATCACTATGCAGCCTGGTTCATGCTGAGCTATAATGTCTGAGCCGTTACTATACATAATATGAACTCTAATGCCTGATAAGTTAAAATTACACAATAATTTAAAATTATATATGAACTAAGCCATACACATCCATGCATCCATTCTTAAATAGAGCATATGTGTGGAGAGAATAATGGAAAGATGAAGAGTAAGAGAAAGATCCCATGTTCTGATTCAGGACTATTATTATATACAAACAGGAGTATTCCTAACCTCTCTTCTATTAGGACCTAGATGAACAACAAAGAAAAAGGCCTTTGCTTATAACCCAGAGGGTGCAAGTTATGAACCTATTTAATATCATGGAAACTTCATCATAAATGCTAAATCCCAACTTTAATAGAAAATCATTCTAAAGCAGCAATATATCCCTTCTGAGAATCAAAAATACTTGTGATATCAAAATGAAAATTGGATGGATTACCCCTAATCCTGAAGTGTTCATTGTAAGAACCTGATGATTTGCACTTCTATCTAATAACTCAAAAGAAAAATCAGGAAGGAAGTTGACTGACAGGTGGACTTTAGCTAACTTGTTCAAACTCACATGCTTTATTTCTCATATAAGTGGCTCTTTTCTAATCAAAATCATTATTTTCTTTTTTTTGTAGTTAACACCATTATAATAGTTCTTTCCACCCCCTTCCTTCCTTCCTTCCTTCCTTCCTTCCTTCCTTCCTTCCTTCCTTCCTTCCTCCCNGTGTGTGTATACACACATAAACATACCCCCCCCAATACGCGTACATCTTGTGAATTATTACACTGCGTACCTTTTTAGAAGAAGTGGGCTGATTGAAGAATTGTTCAATAAGCAGTTTCACTGATGAATATTCATTTTCTGCTTATTTTGAAATTGGATCATATAGCCATCAGTTCTTAGACTCAATCAAAGCACCTGTCACCCTCTTGTCTGACATCTTTTAATTTTTTGGAGGACAAGTGCTATTTCATCAATTGAACCTTACATGCAGAGCAGCCAAAAAGGTTTAACAGATTAACAAGTTGGAAGGGAACCTTGTAGATCATCTAATCCCCCTCCCAAGCAGGAGACCGGACACCATTTCTGACAAATGGAAGTCCAATCTCTTCTTGAAAGTCTCAGGTGATGAAACTCCCACAACTTCTGAAAGCAACTGGTCCATTGGTTGATTGTTCTCACTGTCAAATAATTTCCTTATTTCCAGGTTAAATCTCTCCTTGTTCAGTTTCCATCCATTAGGGTTGTCTGGATTCCCAGAAATGCAGGACAATTAAAAAAAAAAATCTCCTTTCAAAAAGGTATTTTCATGTTTAAAAAGTAAATATGAAAGGATGCCCTCCATCTCTGTAGCAGGAAGATCATGGTGACATGATCCTCCTTTCTAATTTTTCACATAGTCATTACACATTTTTCATATACTGGTTTAGGTATATAATTTAATCTCTACATTTTGCATATTTAGTCTACATTCATAAATGAAATTGTTTCTGAGTCTGGTTTATAATTATCCAAGTCTCCCCAACTGTATCTTTTTATCAGTTCTGGGTGTGAAAAGTTTCAAGTGTTTGTATCGATGGAATCATAGAATCATATATTTGAAGGGACTATTTTGACCCTCATCTGCAAACTCTGTTCCATACAGAAATAAAAATCAAAGCATCCATGAGGGAAATGCCTTTTATTAGTAATTTATTTTTGCCTATTTGATCACATGATTAGGATCTATTTCATGTCGCTTCAATGTAAATCTGCTTTTCTGCCATCCAAACCCATTATTCCATATTCTACACTTGGAGTAAAATTAGGAAGAGGCATAGGCCCAGCATTTCTTTCCTATTTTCTTTACATTTTTAAAATCTATTAATAAATGAAGTTTCTCAGGAGCATGAAGAGAAGAGCCATTTCCAATCTTTGGTTTTCCATTCAAAGAAACCTCTGAAAACTAACTGAAACCAGACACTTCCCCCCCACACCAAAAAGTGCAGACTTAATTGAACCTAATTAGTATGACCCTTAAGCAGCCTGCTAGGATCCTCCATTGATTTAGACTTTTAGTAAAAACTGTAAAGAAGTTGATGGATCTTTCAAAAGAAGAATTCAACTCCTCCAGTATATTTTCTTCTTCAACTTTTGCAAACACTGTTTTCTAGATCCCTGAAGCAGCTCTCCTCTGCCACAGTATTTTTATAGCCTAGTTCACCAAATCAGCTGCAAAAGCAACAGTGTACTAGTGCCTATTCTTCAAACTAATCTGGTCCAAGGTACAAAAAACAAAAATAAACCCAGAATTTCATAAAAATCTAAACAAAGAGAACAAGGATCAATCAATAGAATTTTTCTAATTTCCTTCTCTTCCAATGGGTGGGAAGATCCATATAACACTGACTTTTCAAGACTAGATTAATACGTACAAGCAGGCCTGTATTGAAAAGAAAATGTACTTTTTTTTCTGTCCATTTCTTTTCTCTTCTTTTTGACAAGAAACTCTAATAAAAACAAAAGAAATCCAATTTTTGTCAAGACTGCTTTAAAAAAAAAAACTGCTTCATTTTTTATTATATGGTTGTGACTTCAAGTCAGTATTGACTCCTTGCATCAGCCTGGATTAGTTCCTCTAATTTTCTCAGTAAGAAGTGGATTGCCATTGCTTGCTTCCTAAGGTTGAGAAACAGTGACTGGCATAAGGTCACCCATTTGTCTTTGTCCTTAAGGTGGGGCTAGGATTCACATTTATTGATTTCTAGCCTGGCACCATAACGACTACACCAAATTGCCCCCCTATCTTAATCATATCGAAAGGTTTTTTTTTCCATATCCAGTGATGCCATTATTATTGATTGTGTCTAATTTTATCTGAAATTTGTATACTTTTTATAAAACCAGATTGTAAATTGGTCTGTAGGCTTGAAACTAATATAGTTTGCAATCTCTGTGCTAGAATTCCTATCAGCATTAGTTTCCACATATAGCAAAGAAATTATGTGATATCTCATTGTATAGTGCACCAAGTTTTTATCAAGGTACTGTTACATAAGCATTATACAAACAGTATATTTTAAACTAAAAGTATCATTAAAGATATACAACAGCAACAACAACAATAATAAGCGCACCAACGTGCCTACCATCCCTGTCCTCTTGTTTCTTTTTATTTTTCTTATATGTATCCATTTCATGTATTCATAACTATGTCTATACTTATACCTGTAATCTTATCATTTATCTTTATAATAAATAAAATAAATAAAAATAAAAAATGAACAAAATTGTCCAAATGGTTTTGAATAATCTTTCAGATTTGATATATTTTATATTTCCTTCATGCTTTAAATCCCAGGATTTTAGTCCAGATTGCAATATGTGACTTTTAAGTTTTCCTTCTCATGATCGCATTAAATCTTTCTCATTGTGAAGATGCATTTTATTTAATGCTAATTATCTTTCAGAGTAGGATTTTCTCTGTGTGAAATTCAGTAAAGAAGGGAACATGTTATGTTATAAGTAACTATCTCACCATTTTGCCTGATATACAATGCAGTAGTAAGATTAGCCCTTGTAGTCATGTCTTAATGAAATGGATCAAAATGACAAAAAGGAATGGTATTAGATTTATGGTATTAGACTTCAGCATATGTTAAGTATGAGTTCTAGTTTTAAAATACTTTAAGGATCCTGTATATGACAAGACTCTTGAACTAGGAATACTGACAGTAAAATCTTCATTCCACACTTTGTATCTTATTGTAATGCTCTCTATTGTGGAACTCCTTCCCAAGACCCTTTATCTCTCTGGAAAATCAAAAGAGCTCCAAAACAAATACATAAAAGGAATCGTATAAATCCACAGATATGTGTACCCAGAAAATTTTCATTCCCCTCACATATTGGACTTAAGCATAGTACATAAAATCATATGTTACAACGTCTTACCAGTTAATGAATATTCCAGCTTTAACAACCACAACACAAGAGCACACAACAGATATAAACTAAATGTAAACCACTCCAAACTCAATTGCAGGAGGTATGATTTCAGCAACAGAGTGGTCAATGTCTGGAACTCACTACCTGATTCTGTTGTCACCTGCTCAAACTCCCACTCCTTTATCCTCAAACTAACCTCTCTTGGCCTCAACCCATTCCTAAGAGGTCTGTAAGGGGTGTGCATAAGCGCACAATCATGCCTACCATCCCTGTCCTTTTGTCCCCAATTATTAGTTTCTATTTCTTGTATTTAAAATTATGTTTATTCTTATTTCTGTTATATTGAGCTTTTGACAAATAAATAAACAAACAAATAAATAAATAATATTTGGGCAGGGAAAGCATGGAGCATGAAAAACAATATCTGATTGTCTTGCTTAGCAGGAAAGTTTCAAGATATCCAATCCACAGCTTTTACAGATTTTCTCTTTTACAAAGAGATTGCCACTGTTCATGCCACTTTATTTTACGGTGTCTTTGTTGATCTAAAAAGTATTTTTTCCACCTAGAGTTGAAAGGTTGATACAGAAGCTATTGCTATTGGAGTGAAAAAAATTGTCTTTCTTTTCCCCCCCTCTCGATATGTCTTCTGTCAGGCAGCAGAGCTGCTTGACTGGTGAAGTGAGGGTGTGTCAGAAGTTCTGCCTTAATAATTTGATGGAGAGGAAGGAAAGAAAGCGAGGGACTGTACTGCTGTATATTAAATGATAAATGATGTGGAAGACAAGTAGCAGGGAGGTCAACCATAAAATTGGCTGTAGAGAGTGAAACAATTCAGTTTCATAGTGTAAGAAAATACACTACTGTGACATTGGAAATATGTTCTTAGTCGGTGACAAAAATTAGACCTAATAACTTCACAGTGTGCCAGCCACTCAATTCTACTGGGTTAATAATTGTAATGTTCACTACTTAAAATGTTGCCTTCTTAACTACCATTATGGTTTTAATAAGTACTATATCAAACATTCTTTATGTTAACCATCATCTCATGCCAGCCAACTATTTCAGCTGACGTTATAATTAGTATTTCTGTCCTTCCTTGTGAAATTGCTCCTACAAGCCTTTAAACAATGGCAACTCTGTTACTGCAAGTCTAATGAGTAGGGAGAAAAATCAAGGCATTTCTCTTTCTGGGATCCAGGATGTGTCACACATTCCTCTGAGAGGCCCATCAAGTCCTGCACTTCCTTGTCTTTTAGTGCGAGAAAATTCATGGTTTTACAACATGCACTGATATTTCTCTTTTATTTTTGTTTTACCATTGTTTTACATTTCTTGCATTTATCTATGGTGGTCAAATGTTCATATGTTATGCTACAATTGAATTCTAATTCTCATGTTCTGAAAATCATATTTAGATGTAAACAACGGGCAACGAAGTAACAAAGTATGTAAATCAAAAGTAAACACGGATTTATTACATTGGTGGTCAGTGCTTACAATAATGTGGATTTTGAAGAAGTGGGATAGAAATGATATTGCTACTTTCGAACTTTAGTATGGGAGAAGAGATGGATAGCTAAGAAATAGATGATCAAAAACATCAACTCAGAGTTGGGATGCAAATTTTCAGGCTCAAATTATCATACTTTGGACACATTACAGTATGCAGAGATTAAACTCCTTGGAGAAGTCTGTAATGCAAGAAGAAGAGAACTAGCAGTAAGTTGGATAGACTCAGAGTGAACCATTGGAAGACTTAAAGGACCAGGTTGGGGAAGAAGTTCTGAAGAAAATCTGTCCTTTACATTATATGAAAATATGTCCTTTACGTGAAATTGAATTCTAGATTTGTTTAGGGCGTGAAGCCAGCTGGATGACTTTGAACAATCATTCTCTTTCTCAGCCTGAGGAACAAAACAATGGCATTTTGAAAATGTTTCCAGGAAAACTGCCGATATTTGTCCAGGCAGTTGATAGGAATGAAGACTGACTCATCAGTACTCCTGTCCATATTACAATAGTACCAGAACAAACAACTATATTTATTTGCTAACTAGGTTCATTACTTTCTTATTTACCAGGTGATCCTGCAAAACTCCAAGTACTTATAGCTATAAAAACTATAAAAAATAGTTTTTTAAAAATAGTGCATTTTCTTGTCTTTTCCAAATTAGTCAATTTTTTTTCTTGATCTATTCCAGAACTCTTTTTTTCCCCAAGGAATTTTCTATAACTTCTTTTATCACAGCAGTCTTTCTTTCCCTCCCTCCATCTTTTTCTTTCACACATCTCCTTTACACATTAACTATGTAACCAATTTTTTAAATCTGCCTTCTGCTGTATTTATGCAGACAATACTGATCTGGTTACAATTATTTTTTCTTATTACCGTAAACTTAGAGGTCATTGGTTAAAACTATTTTAATAAGTAAAAAAATCAAAATGATTACAACTTGCATCTTTTAAACAGAAATGTGACATTATTTGCAGCAAAAGTCTTTGAAGCTCACTTTTGTGTCTTTATTAAAAAAAACTGGGTACATTTCTTGTCCTGTCCTAACCTGTTCTGTCATCTCCTGTTGTTTCCTGTCCTCTCCTCTCCTCATTTCCCCTTCCCTCCTCTCCTTTCCTATCTTCTCCTCTCTGCTTCCGAAAGAAACCCAGAACAGTTTATTAGGAAATCTGCAAACAAAAGCAACACCATTGCCTTAAATAAAGTTATTACAATAAAACCAAACAGGTTCACAAAAAAAAAAAAAAAAAAACCAAACAAATAAATAAATAAGCAGGAAGTATCATTGTCTGTGGAAACAATCCAACCTAATTATTTTCTGAAAAAAGATAATTGTTGTAGACTGTCAAGTTTGAAGCATGGGTGAGAAAGAATGGAGACGAGCCGGTGAAACGGTGAACTTCAACTCTTTATTTACATGGT